>QANU01084588.1:41496-85505 GCA_003254905.1 Nissolia schottii | reverse complement strand
CATTTCATTTTCTTTCTTTATCTCATCATTACTTATAATTCTCTAAACATTGCTTTATCATGAATGCGTGGAATGCTACAGACTTTATCACCTACTGCATGAAATTCATGTTTTTAGAACATTTTCCTCCTGTACTCACCTAATTCAACTATCAATCCTAAGGTAGCAAGTAAATATTAGAATATGCACTTCAAAGGTTTCCATAAAATTTCCTGGTCTCAAATCGTTACAACGGTAACTACGTTTTCGCTCAACGACTGGCGCCCTCCGGGTGTAACATGAAAGTACCCGGGAAGTCGCCCAGCACGCCGCTCAGCGCGCCGCTCAGCGCGGCGCTTAGCGCATCGCCTGGCGCGCCTGCCGCCCTGTACCTGCAGAATTTTGTTTTTCTCTCTTTTCTTCCCCTTTTTCCCAAGAAACTTACCTAAACTTTTCACACATCTATAACATACAATAAACATATATAATCCAGGTCACAGGACCCTTCAGAATCATCTTCCTAAACCTAGCATCATTTCTATAAATTTTAGACATACATGCATTAAGACATACATACATACACATAAGCACATAACTCATCATCCACCCTCAAAGAAGGTGAGGACTTAAGTTACCCACTTTTTGCTAGCTTCTTGATAATTAAGGAAGGATGAAAGTAAGCTTGGATGGCTTGATTGAATTCTTCTTGCCCAAAGAAGTGCAAACCCTTGAATTTGCTTTGGAACCCTAGACTATGGAACTTGGTGCTCTTCCTTCAAGTGAAGAAACTCACACCCTTGCTACTAGCTTAGCTTCTTGTAGGATTTGAGCGTGATTGATGATGATAAAAGGTAAAGGATGATGATGGAACTTAGGGGATTTGGAGATTTAGGTTTTTGAAGCTTAGGAAAGGAAGGAAAATGAATCCCTTATGCAAGTGTGTGTCTTCGTGGGGGAGAGGGGCTGCCCGTGGTCTTCTAGTGGCCTGTGGCCCTAATTTCATTTGATTAGTGTAGTTTCGGTCATGTTGGTTCATTAGCTATTTATTTCCGAACGTCCTAAAAATATTTCGGACATACCGTTGCGACCTATAAATTTTCCTTATTCATATTTAAATTTTTCTTGAAATATTCTCACACTATTTTCATATTAGTGTATTTTACAGACTCCTTCGAGTCACACTTAAGCTCTAAAAATAGCCTAATACTAACCAAAACGTCACCAAACGTCACGAGATCGCAAAATTATTATTTTTGCCTAATACGATAGACATTAAGTAAATTCTGTGAATTTTATTCCATTTTTATCTCATCTTTTCCTTATTAACATGTTCTTAATTAATTAAGCGGAATTTTAGCGAAGGAAAAACTTGGGTTGTTACATAAACTCTTCGAAATAAGAGTCGGCACTGTTTCCTGAGCATTTAATTACCTTTACCGTCGAAAATATTACCTTTACCGTCGGATATTACCGACAGTAAAAATTTTATTTAAAATTTTTCATTTTTGGCTCCAAAATGTTGGCGCCATTTAATTGGGTTACCGTTGGTGTTGCTTAGATCCGACGGTAACTTTATGAATAAAAATGCATCATTTTTGGGACGCAAGTTACCGACGGTAATGTGTTTAATAAAATGATGTGTTTTATTTTATATTATTATCGTCAGAATTCAACGGTTACCGTCAGATCAATATGACGGTAAGCGAATTTCCTTTCTCTTCTTCTCATTACTGCAACTCGCTCACTTTCTTTCTCCTTTCTCTTCCCTTCTCTCCTTCCTCACTCACCACCATAACACCACCGTGCAACGGCGGCACCACCACCGTGCCACCACCGCTGTAATATTGCTACAGGTATGTTGTCTTGCATTGTGGGTAGCTACTGTTTTCTTTTTTTCACACCACGTGCCGCCACCACTAAAGCCACATGTTCCTTGCTTCTGTTCTTTCCTTTGCACCCCACAAAATATATGTTAATTTCATAACATTGTCTATGTTTATTTAACATTTCATTTCTTTTGGTTGCCGTGACTTATGCTAAGGATGTGCCACCACCAGTTAATTTGTAATGAGCTGAGGATCTAAGTAGTTAAGGATTGTGTCAAGGATTGATCAAACAATTATCAACGACAATTAGGTATGTCTTAAACTTTATTGGTACTAGGATAGAGACCTATTTTATTATGATAGATTTGTAAGATAGGAGTTGTATGGCTGGAGTGGGGGAAAGAACGCTGAGTGTTACTTTCCGACATTGTTTGAATTGATGTGCTGGCAACGGTGATTATGTGTTGTTTGCGGAGATTTGAGGGCCTATGTTTTAGAACAGTTTAAGAAATATATGTGTGGAATTAATTTGTAATGTATTCAGTTAAGTCATTAAAATTATTAAGTTCACGTCCATAGTTTGTGTTGTAATTGGAATTGTAGTTGAACTTAGAGGGTCACTCATTGTGTTGTATTTACTTAATTTGATCTAAATCTTCCTTTGTTCTAAAAGTAAAGATGCTGATGCTAGTTTTATTAACAGAACAGAATAAAGTTAAATGTTAACAAACACCAGACTTTTAAGTTTTAACAAGATTTCTTTGGTTTCTTATTGTCAGATCAACCTTTCAGATACAAACAAGGAGAAATTGCCACATGTGTTGAGATGGATGGATTACATCCATGTAATGCTGCAACTTTAGTAGACTTATGGTCATAGATGATTATTTGTGTGAAACTAAGCTATATTGCAACTAAATCATACTGGTGCTACTTCCCCTATACATTTTAGGCATCTTGAGTAACTGACAAACTATGAATTGTAATAAATATGTGTTGGTCTAGATGAAGTGTGATTGATTTTTATATTATTTTTCCATTTTTACAACAAATGAAAACGATCAAAATCTATTATCTCTTGAAATAGTACTGGAAGTAGATAATGGGACCTTGCTATTAGGAATTAAGAGATGTCTTCTTGTAGATAGAAAATGAAGCAAGATATGTTTTCTAAGGTTTGAATCTTACTCTATTTGCATTTGCTCAATTACAAGTGGGGCACCATATATTTGAACCAAAGTCTATATAAAGTTTATAGCTCGGAGGTAAGATCATCTGACAATTGGGTACCGTTTGTGTTTTTGCTGAGGAGATGCCTTCTCTACTGGATAAAGGCAATTTTTTTTCATTTTTACCTTCAAACTTCATTTATGAGAGAAGATTAGGCATCTAAGACCCCAGGGCTACAATTCTGAATGGTTGACATTCTTACATTAAGTCTAAAGCTCATTTCTTCAGTTATTTAAGCTTTATGTATATTACCAAGTCGATGAAATATGGAAAAAGTCTTTAAACATGTATTTATAATAACATCTGAATTGGTTCAGCGTTTCTAGCTATGTTGAGTTTGTGTTAAAAAGTACATTTATTTCATCTGTTTTCTCACTTTTGTTGCAAAACATTTAATTTCTGTTCTGACTGTATGCTGTTCTTTCATCAGCACAAGGAGGAGTTTGTAGGTTTATTCGAGAAACTAATGTTGTAGAAGCCTGAATTTGAGCCACCAGTGAGATATCTGTCCCCTATTACTTATTTGTCTTTTACCTAAGAAACCATATTTTTCACATGTGCACCGTCCATCTTTAAATTCTACCAACCATAAACGGAATATATGTTGTCCACCACATAACATATAAATATTTAATTAGTTATTAAATATAAATTTTAATATATTTATAAATTACAAAAATTAAATGAATTTTTTTATTGATATGATTATAGTCATTTATTAAAACAAATAATAAAAAATTAATTACAATTTTATTTTTTAAAAATATTTAATTATTACCTTCGGATATATCCGACGGTAACGAACGAATAAAATATTATTATATTACCGTCGCCTTGAACCGACGGTAAATCGGTTCAAATGTAATCAAATGTGAACCGGTTTACGTCGGTTTATAATGACGGTAATTACCGTCGATTGTCATTTTCTGACAGTAAAATGATTACCATCGACCACTTTACCGTGTGCCTGCGTCCGACGGTAATGCCAACGGTAACGTAAAAAACCGACGGTAACGCCGACGGTAATGAGCTATTTTCTTGTAGTGCAATTTTAATGTTGTTTTACTTTTTACTTGTTGCTTCTGCTCTTGTGGCATATCGTAGAAGTAGTCCAAAAAGCTTGAAAAAAAAGTTGTCAATATATACATTTATTTTCCATTGGTCACAATGGAAGATCAAGTAGAGAATGGTAATTGTGGGGGATCAAGTAGAGAAGTCAGTAGCTGATATACATTGACAATTTCCAAATAGGTATAATTGATTTTATCAAGAAAAAAGTCGTTTGATTATACCTTTTTCCGGTTTTAAGTCATCCTTGTAGTTTTTTGTGTTGATATCCTCCCCTTCCAAGTTTATTGCTTTGGATTTGTGACTTCTTAATATTGCTTTGGTGTTTGCAAATTCTGCAGTTCTTTGCTCCTCGTTTGGTTGTGTTGCCATTGCCTTGCCTTGCTCGATTATTCAATGTCATGCAAAATTTAATAATTTTTTTAGTAAAATCGTTTAAACACTAAAGCAAGCTTAATGATGGGAATAATTTATTTTTTGTCCTTTCTTGAAGTTGTCAACTCACTATGAATTTAGGTAGTAGGATACCATAATTTATTGAGTGAAGATATTTTCTACTTAATTTACTATTTAATTATTTTCCTTTCTTCAAGCTGTCAAGAAGGTCATGAGAATATTAGTTCAATTGTAAAATAAAAATGCAACCTATTAGACATATGGTTGGTAGCCTTTTAGCCATATTGCAGAAAAGGAAACCTGCTTTTCCTCTTTTTTTCACTTGCTACAAAAAAGCAATTGTTACATCAGTGTCAGTATAGGTTTGTAAAGGTTCAAAGTACTTGTTACATCACTATAGAGCTATCTATTGTACACGTTATGAGAGATTGTGAACTGAGCAATTTCACACATTGCTGTAGTTTCTTAGGCGGGGAAAAAATTCATAGCCTACTAACATGTGTCCAATAGGTTTTAGAAAACCGCAGTTGGACTATCAAACTTTTATGATATAATAATAATAATAATAATAATAATAATAATAATAATAATAATAATAATAATAATAATATATGGATATAAATATATGAATTATTTCATAAAATTTCATTTAATTTTTTGACTTTTTATTATTCCACCATTCATATTTTTGTTTACTTTTCTTCTTTTTTATTAAGCGACGATTCTTCATCTTTTACAATATTTTAATTTTTAAATTTTTCTAAGATTACCTTAAGTAATTAAGAGATTAGTTGCACTAATAATTAATAAATAAAAAATATACTATCATTTTATTTAACTATGAGATTAAAAGAGAATTTTATCCATTTTATTTGTATTTTATTATTAATCATGCAATAACTAAATTATACTTATTAATATATAAAGAATATAAATAATTACGTATCAAAAAATTAATGTACAAAAAATAAATATTTTTTATCAAAGGTTTAAAGTAGGATTTGCTTTTTGAGTGTTTGCACCGTTATCTAAATAAAGTTTAAATAATATATAAAATGGTTAAAAATAAAAATTAATATACACTACAGCTGCTTGGGACCAACGCTGCTCTTGGATCGCTGTTATATTTGTCGCTCATGTATCTCTGATTTGATCACAGATCTACTGCGATTTGCCGCCATCCTGCGCTTGAACCGCCAACCCATGGAAGGCTGCTTGTAAGTAACTCCAACTTTGTCCTCATCTTCACCGGCGTCTTCTCTATCGCGGATACTGCCTCCACAGAGAGAACGTTTGTGGTAATGTGGTGGTGGAACCATGAGAGAGGTGCTTATGGTTTTTGGCACTCTTCCTCCACCGCAGCTTGGATTTGCTTCATACTATTATTGATTTTGTATTATCCGTAATTTTACATTCTTGATATGTGATTTCGAAGTTGGCGTGTTAGATGCAATTGTGGATCCAGGATAAATTGATAAATGGTAAGAAAATCTAATTACATCTACCTATACGTATACACAAAAAAAAATTGTTGAAAATTTGAATCCTGGCTTGATTTTAAAATCAAATGTGACTTACAGTTGTAGAAAAATTTGAATCCTGGCGGGATTTTAAAATCAAATGTGAATTACATCTACCTACAGTTGTTTTCAGGATCTTTTGCAATAGGTCTACTGTGCAATATTGTGCCTACCATCTAGCGTAGATTCAATAGCTCTATTCTACCTGTTGCTTTGCTTTTTCTGAATAGATGTTGCTTTGCTTCACCATCTGAATATGCAATGCTTCAATAGATGTTGCTTTGCTTCACACGTGCTGATCCACTAAGTTAGCATTTGGGCAGGAAAATTTGTCACCTCAGAGTGACACGTTTCCTTTAATTGTGTGGGCCCGGGATGAGAATTCCCAACTTTTATTATATATAGAATATAGATAATATATATATATATATATATATATATATAGATGTAATTGTTATGCTTTTTAAAACTATTTTCATCATGTTTAAATTCTATTTTATTCTTCATTTATTATTTATTATAAATTTGTGTATATTATTATAGGCCGGTTGAACTCTCGATTTGACAAGTTGAACTAGTGACCCCTGAACCACTATCAAATTGATATCTGGTCCAATTTGGAAAACCTTGTTGGACTCATATTTAAAGTTCAATAATGAAGTTTAACATTAACTCTATTTTTAAATATGACTTTTTTCTTTTGGGTCAATTATTTTGATTATGGCTAGAAGGCCTAAAAATTCTTTCATATTTTTGGTCATTTGGTCAGACGGACCAAATTTTTGTTACTGTCGTATGCCCCAAATATTTCGACCTATCATATTTGTCATGCTGTATTTGTTAGAACCAGAAGCATTATTTATCGTACACAAATATGCAATGAAAATTTCATTGATCTCGACCTCAATTTTTTTTTATTAGTTCCGTCAACAAATTATACATACACTTTTTTCACCTCATTGCATTCGTTCTTATCCAAGGGTCCGTCGAACCTGTGAACGGAGTGTTTAGGCTTCAATTTAACTGCTTATAATCGATTTGCATATTGACTTTTAGCTATTTGAATATTTATAAAAGGACCACGGACCAATTTGTAAAGAACCACAAACAATATTAACATTGACCTTTGTGTCCAAAATATAAATATGATTGGTAGGAGAATTTAATGGAACATAGCTATTGTAATTAAAAGTTTGATGAATTCTTAACTTTATGTCAATTTACATTTCCGTTGCCACCAACTTAGGATTATTGGGTTCAAATGGTGATTGGATTCTTAAGTTTATGTCATTACCCTTACTTGTATTCTATGGTATAATCTACATTTCTATTTTTCGCAGCTCATTGGTATATTCAAATAAATATTGAATCCTAATTCAATAGTGCATCCATAACACAATTACATTGTTCACAATATTTTGGAAATTATTTTCTTATAACTTAAACAACCAATTACAAGTCAATTTATCATTAACAGGTTTTTAAAGCAATATAACACTCTCCATTCCAAATGATTTCGTATATATGTTTCACGTATTTTTAATATTTCGTGATTGAATATGAAATAATAATAAAAAAAAGCATAAAATAACATAAGAATTAGAGTTGGGTATATGGGCCAACTCAGTCTCTTAGCCCGGTTTGCGATGGACCAAAAGTAAACGGGTTAGATTGGGTTGGTCCCCAAAATAAATGAACCGGCAACTATATTAGCCTGTGTCCGTACCGCATAACTTACAAAGTTTAAAGACTGGCTCGCATTTTATATATATACATATATATATATATGAATTTAAATTTTTAGTTCATTCTATCTAAAAAAAATTAGTCCATTATAAAAAAAAATTCAAAAGGAAAAAAATATAAAATTACATGTATATTCATTATTCCTTGAACTTAAAAATGATAAAATGTTAAGAAAATTTTGCATGAAATTTGAGCATTTGTGGAATGGGTTTGTAATTTGTGATTGTTTCTTATTAGTCGGGTTAGGTGTTATAAGAAAAATAAATTAAATAATGAGTCAATAAAAAAAAGATAAATAACAACTGTAAATAAATAAATATGCAATCCGCGAGTTGGTTCGCGAACTATGCGAGTTGAGCCCGTTAAGACCGTGGAGCGAATAAAAAAGTTCACATTTAAACATATCAACAAATTAACTAGTCTTAAATGAGCAGTCTGCAGACCATAACCCACCTCTAATAAAAATAAAAAATGTTACGTCGGGACGAACATCATATACACTGCAATCAAGAAACACACCATAACTCATATGTTTCTCTACGCACACAAATTATAATAAGTTTTGCAAGTAATGCAAGCACCGTGGATTGATTACAAACAAAAGATTTATTCTACAATGACATGTTTCAAGACATAAAAGTTTTCCAACCCAATATAACAATTGTATTTTAATTTCAATGAAGACAATGCCTAAGTTTATTAAGTGTTAGTCTTTTGGGTCAATATTTAATTGTGTTGTGCGTCTAGACGAACAAATTATTTTTACAACATTTTTAAAAATTGGATAACATTATATTTTCTACATACCTAATCCTCCTTGTATATAACTATGAATGCCTGTTTATCAAAATAATTATGATGGGCCGTTAAAAGTAGTTTAACCCATAAGAGATTCTATGAGGGCCTACATTCGACTAAATAAAAAAATTACTTAGTTTTTCGTAAAAATGAAGTACCCCAATTAGTGACAAAAAAGATATGAGATAACTTATAAATACCAAAACTTAGCAGCTTTAACCGCATGTCTAGGTAACCTGTTTTTAATGTTGATGTCACATCGCACGTTCTTGCATTCTGATTGGTTGCAAGCAAAGGGAATGCGATGGGGCTCTTAAAAACATCCCAGGTTAAATGGAACTATCCATGTTCATTTCGATATGATATTTTCGCTACTTTCTTGTCTCCTCACTGAGAATAAGGAAAAATTCACCAGTCCCTTATTGAAATAGCCAGCTCACACACTTGACCACCTCATCATATGCGCATGACATTCACATGACTCCAATCTTATACTCTTATAATTAGACCAAATCAGCTGGAATCGACATTCATCATTATTTAATAATCATTATTTTCTATTCATTATTAATTATCATTTTTATTTTTAATATTTTAAATTTATTTTTAACTTGATGTATTTGAATACAATTTACATTTAAATACATTGAACAAAAAAAATAAGGGTATCATCATTCTCATTTACAATAAATAATTTCCTTTCTACCACGTATTCTTTTTTTTTTTAATTGAACGGAAAAGATTCTACTACATATTCTGATTCAATGCAAAGATTTACTCCCATAATTAAGGTGACTATATTCGTGAATTATTGTCCCCTCTTTTGCCATAATTAATTACAGATTTCTTTGCTATGCAAGAATTGTGCATAGGGAAAAATGCTGATTTATTTCCCCCAAAAACAAATTGAAATGTTTAGAATGGAAAAACATTGTTAACATGATCAATGACAAGGAGTCGAGGTTGCTTATTGATTTGGATTTGGTTCCAAAAGAAGTCATAGAACATAGCCATATATAAGAAGGAAAAAAGCATAGACATTTTGCACATCTTCTCTGAAATATATTATTATTCCAACCCAAAAATAATTCATGAGGATAACGATGGCATTATCGATGCGTCATATGTTTTTGTCACTTCTCCTTTGGTTTCTGCTGCATGAACCTGCCCAAGCAATCAAACAGGCTAGTTGTTTCCACTATATCCAGCTTCCTATTGCACAAGTTTTATGATTTCTGGCATCGAAAAAATGCTTTGATTTTCTTACAACTTTGGAATTAATTGATTTAATTCATCATGGTTATATTTTAATTTTCATATATTTGCGTGTTCAAACTGGGCCTAACAAGCATTAGTATTTTGTTTTGCTGTAGTCCTACATTGTGTACTTGGGATCACATTCTTTCGGTGAAAACCCTTCATTGGATGATGTTAAATCTGTCACCAACTCTCACTACGATTTACTTGGATCCTACGTTGGAAGGTGCACATAATTTAACCCTCAAGTAGTCCATGAATTAATTAATTAGTAAAAAAAAGCAGCATGAACTGATTATATGTAATATTTTGTGACAGTGTTGAAAAGGCTCAAGAAGCAATCTTTTACTCTTATAATAGATATATCAATGGCTTTGCCGCCGTACTTGATGAAGAAGACGCAACCAAGATTGCAAGTACATAGTTTATATTCACGATCTCGTCTTTAATTTAATTTTTCTCTGCATATTTATTAATATTTTTATTGGTGCAGAACATCCGAAGGTGTTATCAGTTTTCCCAAACAAACGAAGAGAATTGCACACAACTCGGTCATGGAGTTTTCTTGATTTAGAGAGAAATGGTGCGATTCCAAAGAACTCAATATGGAGAAAGGCCCTTGGTCAAGATGTCATTATCGGAAACTTAGACACGGGTAATTGATGCATGAAGAATATTTCTTTTCTCTCTTTGCATGTGCAATGTGGGTAAATTTCCTCTTCTATTTGCTTTTTAAATTGTAAATAGCTATGCAAAAGGTAATGAACATATATAACTTGCATTTGAAACTGAAAAATCAAGGGAAATGCATGATATTCTTTTTAGAGATAATAAAATAAACCCAAATTAATTTTTACGCACTAAGTTTACGTTTTCATCTAATAAGCTAAAGTTATATGAGAAATAAGTAGTAAAAATAAGATTTAACCATTTTTTGTTTACACATAATATAATTAAATGATAGTGTACACTTTCGTGTGCATAAAAATTAATATCAAATAAAAAAAGTTAAGTTACTTAAAATTATTATAAGTACTTGATTAGTTGGTTTTAACTTATAAAATGAATGAATTACCGTCTTAGAAGGGGCATGTGGCTTTAATAGACAAACTCGAGTTGATTTCCTCTTTATATTATTGATGTGCGATAGGTGTTTGGCCTGAATCGAAGAGCTTTAGTGATAAAGGGATGGGGCCAATTCCTAACAAGTGGCGCGGAACTTGTCAAACCGATGAGAAGAATACCGACAAATTTCACTGCAATAGGTTCATTCATTCTTGTTGACTTGGATTAATTCTTCCTAACTAACTATATACTATTTAATAGACATATATATATATATAGAACATATACACACACTAAAGCTCATCCCCTGCTAATTAGGAAGCTTGTCGGAGCAAGATATTTTCACAAAGGCTATTCGGCGGTTAATGGTGCTAGTAAGGAGTCATTTTTTAGTGCACGAGACTATGAGGGACATGGGTCGCACACTTTATCGACTGCCGGTGGCATCCGTGTTGGTGGAGCCAGTGTATTCGGGTACGGCAATGGAACGGCGACGGGTGGGTCCCCGAAGGCACGCGTTGCCGCCTATAAGGTGTGCTGGCCACAGCTGCTCTGGTTAGACGGATGCTATGACGCAGACATTTTGGCTGCTTTTGAAGCTGCCATAGGCGATGGAGTTGACGTGCTTTCGGTCTCGCTAGGGGCCGAAGCTGCTATAGAGTTTTTCCAGAACAGTATTTCCATAGGGTCCTTCCATGCTGTTTCCCACGGCATTCTTGTGGTGGCTTCCGCAGGGAATTCTGGACCAAGGCCTTCCACTGTCTCCAACGTCGAGCCATGGGTCCTCACCGTTGCTGCTAGCACCATTGATAGAGACTTCGCTTGCTATGTCACGCTTGGTGACAAGAAAATCCTCAAGGTACGTATATTTAATCTTATCTGATAAATGTTATATGGGACACTCACTGTCTTGTGTTAGCTCAAGTTTCTTTTTTCCTTTTTTTTTTATTTTATTCTCCTTAATTGGCCAGGGAACAAGCCTTTCAGAATATGGATTACCATCTACCAAGTCTTACCCATTGATTAGTGCGGCTGATGCTAAAGCTGACGGTGCAAACGAAATGGAAGCGTAAGAATACACATACCAAGATGATTTTTCCGATAAGCTAGCTAGCTATCTCTTAGGGCGTGTTTGGTTGGTGTGAAAAATGAGAGAGAGAAATTTTCATGGACGAGCTAGGTTCATGTGTACCCTTTTTTAACAGCAACCAAACTCATCCTTAAATGCGCATATGATATTTCTCTTGCCTGTTGTTTCAGGCTCCTTTGCCAGGCTGGAGCTCTAGAGCCAGACAGGGCCAAGGGAAAAATATTGGTTTGTCTTCGCGGCGAAAACGGCAGAATTGACAAGGGTATGGAAGCTGCTCGTGTAGGGGCTGTTGGAATGATCTTGGCTAATGATGAACTGTCAGGGAATGAAATTATAGCTGACCCTCATGTTCTTCCTGCTTCAAATGTTAACTTCAATGATGGAGCTTACATTATTTCTTACATTAACCGCACCAAGTAACTTTCTTCCCCATGCTTCAAGTTGTTTGACCTTTTCCTATACTTATTCATATATAGCATTTTGATTATATTATTATGCACTTATGATGCAGATTTCCTGTGGCCTACATTTCTAGAGTGAAAACAGAATTGGGAGCAAAGCCAGCTCCATTTGTGGCTTCATTTTCTTCAAGGGGTCCCAATGCCATTGAGCCAACTATCCTCAAGGTCTAGTGTGTTAATTTGTTTTGATGGTTTTTAGTCGCTCTTTGAGTTAATTATCGTAAATATCTCAAGTAATAGTGCAGTTGTAATTTTTTTTTTCCTTCTTATTTTATTTCAGCCAGATGTCACTGCACCAGGAGTTAACATTATTGCCGCTTATAGTGAAGCGATATCTCCAACGGGACTAGAATATGATAAACGTAGAACTCCTTTCAATACTATGTCTGGAACTTCAATGTCATGTCCTCATGTTTCTGGCCTTGTCGGGCTACTCAAATCACTTCATCCTGATTGGAGTCCAGCAGCTATTAAGTCGTCAATCATGACCACAGGTACAATATAGATGATTTATAGTTGTAAGATCATCACATTCAATTTATTACATATAACATCTATTAAATGGCATGCCTTGTGCAGCAAAGACAAAAGATAACACTGGAAGGCCTATGCTGAATTCGACTTTAGAAAAGGCAACTCCATTTGATTATGGTGCAGGCCACATTCGACCTAATCATGCAGCGGACCCAGGACTTGTGTATGACCTAACTACTACTGACTATTTGAACTTCTTGTGTGGTCATGGTTACAATAGTTCCCTCATTAAAATGTTTTATAACAAAGCTTACACTTGTCCAAAGCTATTCAATATAGCAAATATCAACTATCCATCAATCGGGGTTACTTTCTTTGACAATAGACATTCTCAAACGGTTACTCGTACTCTTACTAATGTTGGGCCTCCAAGTACATACAGAGTTCGAATCAAGGCACCTCCAGACGCTTTAATTTCAGTTGAACCTAGCATTCTAAATTTTAAAGAAAAGGGTGAAAGGAAATCGTTCAGAGTTACATTAACATTGAGAGCATTAAAAAAATATAAGGGTGATTATTTCTTTGGGGGTTTGGATTGGACGGATGGCAAGCACCATGTCAGGAGTCCTGTTGTAATTAAGTATCCGTGAAGAAGTTTAGCTTGTTGAATTTACCTACCGACAATTAAAAGTGTCGTCTCTTCTATTTTTAAATATGTACTGAGGTGGTTTTATTGATGTTTGCATAAGGTATCTCGAAATTATAAGTGAACAAATCAATTTAAATGCAATTTTACTTTTTTTACTTGTTGCTTCTGCTCTTGTGGCATATTGTATAGTTGGAAAAGTTTAAAAAGTAAGTTGTCACATGACATTTTTTATGTAAATTTTGATTATTTTTAATTGTTGTCACTTATAATTTGACTTTTCATTTCTCTATCCTTTCTATGTTTTACTTTTAGAAACAAACTAAGATTAAAATTCAAAATATTAACGTTAATGTAAACTTTCTACTTTTATAATTAAATCATGTTAGAATTAACATAAATATTTACTCTAACGTAATCATTCTTCATTAACAATGCAAATTAGTAGTGTAAATGCATGATTGCAGAAAACTGTTCGCACAAACTCACAATACTCCGATGTAGAGAAAAGGAAAGGGCCAGATTTTATTTCATAAATTGTTGGCTTTTTGAATATAGAGAAACTACAGAGTCATATAAGGACCCATTTTTCTGTGTACCTTTCTTTAATTTAAAAGGTATATAATATGAGTTTAATTATTTTATATTGATAGTGTAAATTATTTTTACTCTGTCATCCAATCAAATATTGTAAAACAGTTGACTCTTTGTCTTACAATGTAAAAAACTTAGCACGGTTATACATAACAATTAAACTTATATAATATATGATTATCAAGTTAATACATTATATATCATTCCCTTGAAAAATGGGTAGTGTTTGAGGAAGCACTGGCTTCAACATCTAGTTGAGGAGGCACTGATATGATGGTGTGTGATGGAGAGGTTGAAGAAGTGATAGGATGTGGGTCTGAGTGTGAGACAATAAGAGGTGGTGGTGGTGGATTAATTAGTAACTTGGTTGTTGTTGGGATGATGGAACATCTACAAAGTGGGCATGTGGAGTTTGATTGAAGCCAGTTGTGTATGCATTCTATGTGAAACACATGTTTGCAATATGGAATCTGTAGCAGCTCCTCTTTCAACTCAAATTCCCCCAGACAAACACAGCATCTGTTTCCAACAATTTTCAACAGCATCTAATTAGCTTCATTTCAAGTATGCACTTGTATGAATTAGGCCAGAATACTGCTATGGTTATTTGTATCACTTTTGTTAACATATTTTAATAGACACTCTTAGGTATTTTTTAAACGATGATAAAGAGTATGTCTCAACTTTACTCTTAATTATAGTAAAAGTCACACAAATATATCTATTAAAAGATGTTTATAAAGATGAAGCTAAAATATTTATGTCTGTCCATACATATATTTAGACATAACTTTTTCATCTTAAAGAGATATTATAAAAATAGAAACATAATATATATTTAGTAATGATAAAAGAGATTAAGACTGTGTGCTTTTCATTTTCTATAATATAATGTTCACTCTTACTATACACTTTATTGTTACTCTAAATCAAATCAATAGAAGACAGTAGTAAGTGAGGAAAAGAGAAAACAGGTGCCAAAATTTCAAAAAAAAAAAAAATTGCAAGCAAGAAAGAGCTTCTAAAGTGCAATCCAGCATTTGCCCACTAGCTAGGAATTCCCAGGCCAATGTACCCAATATCTCAATCTTTGGAATTTGGGTTCTTATTATGCAATTGGGTGACACCTGTATTGATTTGTTTATTTATTTTTTGTGACTTTAATGCTGTTGAGTCACCTTGAAACACAAGAAGTCATTCTTCATATATTCTTTTAATCTTGGACTACCTTTTCTTACATCACTTTTTCATGAAAATAATGGATGTCATAAACGATTCTTAAAAAGCTTTCGAAGATTCTGCTACTGATAATTTTTCAGCTTTAGAAGAATTGCATTCGTTTTGAGAATAATTTCATAAACTCATAGTTAAGAAGTGAAGAGTTTTTTTTTTTTTTTCCCTTCTTGTCTTGGTTAGACTTATGTGTAATTTTCCACATGAATCTAATTCTAATATGCAAAAGTTTTTTTTTTTCTGTTTTTAATCCTATACCAAAAACATCCTAAAGGTGAATCCAAACTATAATGTAACAATATACGTCCAAAGTACATACTGTTGATGGATATCAAAGCACATTAAGCTGTGTCCAAAAAGAGAGATGAAAAAGGAAACCAATAAATAGTAAGCAACGATAGAGTTTAAATCTCTGTCAAAGATAGCATACAAACCAAAAAGAAAACCAAGTGTAGAGACAAAGATTAAGAAAAGACTTACACTGAATCCCTTGCTCTCAAATCCTCGTCAAACAAAATCCTTGGAAGTTTGTCCAGAAATTGCAATGTCAGATCTAAACGGTACGGCTGTATGATTAACAACAAAAAAGGCTTAATATTAGTTAATTAAATTAATGAACATGGATAGTGCAGATAGATATACAGAGATAGTCAGCAAAGTTTACAAAGTGCTTAATGAATGGTTCTAAATTGCGGTTAGCAACTCTATCGCAGCAACAATTGTAACTGCATCAGTAGCATTTTCTCGCAGTTTTTTTTGCAATTACACGAGTAGCAATGCATCAGTAATCACAACCGCAATTTAAAACCATCACTGAGATACTACCTGAGCATTTGAAAAGATCTCGTCATTCAAGATTGCTCAATAGAATGGCTCAAGAGCATTAAGCTAACAGAGAAATTATTGTTTGGTCTTAGATAATGCTCCAAACCACACAACGAAAGACATTTCAAAAATGATCGTTCATTGTGTGATCTTAAGCACAACCAACATGGCCGCTCCAGAACCAAATGAAAAAATTCCTCAAACAAACATACAAATCCCTCTTGCACAAAGAGAGAGGGAGGAGGAGAGTCTTACTTACTGAGGAAGGAAAAGGGTATGCAGAGTTGGGGTTGGCATTCCTGGGGAGTATGTGGAGAGGAGGGGAAGAGAGAGAGGAAGCCCTTCTCTTGAGGTAGAACAAGTAAAACAGCAAAACCAGAATAATTGAAAAGAGTATTGGAATTGAGAATATGAAGGCCTGGTAGAGCTTAAGCTGAAGCTCCTGTGGATAAAGATGTGGAGAAGGGGTTGGAGTTTGTGTAGTAACAACACCCATCACCACCACCACCCTCACTACTAGTCCACTTCTTGAACATTCATAAATTAAACCTCTTCCCACTATGGTGTGATATATACAATAATTAGAGAATGAGAGAATAGGGAGAAGATAGAGTTGAAAATGTTTAAAAGAGGGACAATTTGATTGGCAATAGCTTTAGTTGAGCTTACACTGCATATGATATGATGATATATAATTTTGGTGGGATGCTAGTTTTGCTATTCTAAGAGAATCTGGTTTCTTTGGCTCTTTTCTCTATGTGTAGGGTAGGCGAGAGAGAGAGAGAGAGAGAGAGAGATCAAAAAAATTCTGTTAGAAATTGGCTAAAAGTGGCAGAAAGATATGCATCAAAATATTTTCAATTGTTTATTTACCATTCATTAATAAAGTAGGAGGAGGTGGTGTAGTAGCATATGATATATTATGATGATGATTGTAGCACTGCTACATATTCTATCTTTTTCAATATGATGGAACAAGCCATGACCCCTCCACTAAGATATATAGACCCCAAAGGCCGTGTATTTTAACCCAGTTGGCCCAAAGCATCTGTATGGTCATTTCTCTCTCTCTTTCTTTCTATGTCATTATCCACATGCTAGTGCCCAAACTACACATTTGAACCCACCTGAGTGAGAAACTAAGGCCAGCAAAAGTTTCAAGAAGTATACACAAAAAAAAAATGCTGGTTTGAATTTTAATTATTTTACCATTTAACTTTTATGTCCTTTTGTAAAAAGGATTTTATATTTCATTCAATCACGTGTAATCACAGTAATAAAAATAATTTTGATTGAAGTCTCCCTTAAAGTGAATAATAAGTAGTGTCTAGATTATGATTAGTTTGTCCTCCTTTCTTTAATCAATACCCAATAGTTCTTATAAAAATGAAAAATGATAGAAAGAGGCCATAAGATCATTGATTAGTCGATATGAATTTAATCAATTTGCTTTGATTAGATTTTAGTCTGTTGCTCCTTTGATTGGTTAAAAAGGGTAACAAACCAAATAGAAAAATTAAGAGTGTAACAAATTGATTTCTTTTGAGGTAGAGAAAGTAAGAGTCATTCACTTTTATTAACATAATATTATGCGATTTAATGATAATGTAAAACTTTTTAACTGCCATACAAATTATATTTTTTTTATTTAAAGTTTACCGCACTTAGAAGAGGGTAAAAATAAGTGAGTTATGATTGGTGTGAAATGAATGCAAAGGGAAACTAGGCAAGTTGTTAACTCAATAACTGACCGACAAGACACCACCTGATCAATTCACTTGTCTGTTTCAATCTACTTCCTTACAGTGGATTAGGTTTGGAAATTGGTAGGTCTCATCTTTCACCAACTCCTTTATAAGGTAGAGAGTTAAATGCTGTTTAGGTTCCCATGTTCAATTGCATACCCTCTTTGTTCCTATCTATAACTAGTTTATTGTATTTTAGTTTTAATTTTTTTAATTATAGTAGCACGCTTATCTTAAAGAGAAAATCAAACTAGATATAGTACACTTACTAAGTGATTTCATGCTTTTTGAGATAAAAGATTATGTTGTAATAAGTCTACACATCCAGATCAACTAATCAAGTTTTGAGGGATTCGAGTCCCTTGCTGCCCCTCAAAAACAGTAGTGGTGTCACTTTTGTTTTTTCTTGATGTCAAGCGCATTTATGAAAAAAAAGATGATTTTATACAAATATAATTTTAACACTTTATATTTAAATATTAAAATAAATTTCATCAGCTTTATTAAATATAATTCGTATGTTTATGATTCACATCAACTTTTTTTTTTATGATTGTGTTGTGTTTAAAATTTGAGATGTTATCTATACGTATTTTTCTAGATGAAGAAATACTTGTTATTCTTCGGAGTTTAATTTGACGCTATATTAATGCGAGTATAGTATTTTCTCATGCCTTTCATAAATGATGATTTTATTCAGTGATCTTTGAAACGATAATGGTGCCCTTTTTGGATTTTATTTTTACAACGGGGGTAACGAAAATGACACACTCGCAACCTCAATTCCTTTTTGTTAAAACTATTATGATGAGGGAACAAATTCTTCCTTTATTATTTTTCTCTCTATTTTTCCACTTTTCTTTCGACCTTAGTACTGAATAGGATAAATGCCTCAACCAAAGTCTAACAGTTCTTTCTGTTTTGCATCGAATAAGAATCCATGAGAAACAGGGTTCAACTTTTCTCTTCTTTCTTTTTCATGTTACCAATGAAAAATTGGCAACAAACATTGATCCAATTGAAGATCAGCATAGAAACCTTTTCATCACTCTGTGCACTATTTCAAGGTTGCATTTGCCACCGCAGCTACATACTATATACCTAGCTAGCTATGGTGCAACTTTTTTTTAAATTTCTTTCTCAGTTTTTTATAACAGCAAACTGCATTTTGATGCTAAGGAAGAGTCAGGGTGGGTGGAATGTGAAGCAATTAAGCTCTTTCCCTCAAAGTGGGTTTGGGATCAGATCTCAAACTGCACCAATTAAACATCAGATTCTCTGTCTCAAGTGGGTAGAAATTTAATTAAGCACTTTATAGTTTTTAAAACATTTTCTTTAATTATAACAAAGTGCTTCCACTCTAGGTATGAAACAACATTAAATCATTTGCTTAACTATCTCACCCTTAAATGTGTCTATAAGTCATAAAAAATTTAATCACTAAACTTGCACAGATGAATATCTTAATCGTGAACCTAAAAAAAAAAAAAAAAAAAAAAAAGAAGTGCTTCCACTTGTAGGTTGCTCTTATATGCATAGAAATTCCTAAGTTAACACTCAATTCCATACTTGATTTTTCTGGTTAAGCCTTTACACCTGATAACAATCTTTTGATGCCAATAGGAATGAGAGTAGTTGAATACTGCAGACATTGAAAACTTGGCCCTCTCTCTAGTCACGAAGATTTGATTGAAATGAAAAAAAGTCCAAAAATCATGACCTGTTTGATAGAACTTTTACAGGTATACCAGCATCACTGCTGCATACAATAAAATGAAAATTGTTGTTCGTCTATAATTCATCCAAATTAAGTATAAGTTTTAGATTAGAAGCACAAAAGAAGAAATAATAAAAGTTTATGTTATGTGTAAGGAGGGAAGACTAGGTAATAATTGAACATAAAGGTGACAAACAAGATATTTTGGGTTTGGCTCATAATGGGAGTTAACAGGGTTGCCCACCTATGATGTACTCTAAATACTAAATCTAATATAATGATTCATGTCTTGACTTCCCACAACATGCGCGTGATAAGGATAAGTATCTCACAAAGTTTGATGGCTAGTTGAAGCATTCTTCCACTTCTTGTTGAAAACACTACCTAGACTAGACACTAGACATACAAGTTTACTCAATGATGATGATGATAATGATAGCAGATATCAGATGTGTTATTTAGTTCACTTTTTAGGACATAAAATACATTATGAAGTATTCAACTAAGATTAAAAGTGAGAATCTTTTTTCTCTTAGCCAATGTTTATGGAGTCCCTCCTCAAAAGTGTCTTTTCTTATTAATTAAGTGATGAGTCTAAATTTTTTTCCTAATTCAAAATCTACTGACTCTAATTGAATAATTTTTTTTAGATATTGCGCAAATTACAACTTATAATATTTTGAGTGAGATATTGAATTGAAAAATAAAGTTAACTTCATTATTAGATGGGGTAACACATTAAATTTATAGAAATACAAAATCCCAATTCACGTCAACACTTATTTTTCATTTCATGACCAGTTAACTACAAAAAAAGTTGTTCTATAAATTTATATAATATGGAACATCTTGTCAACTTACACTCCATCCATCATTTGATAAAATTAAGTAAGTCAACACGATACTTGGCCCTAAATAAATATACATACCATTTCTCCCAACACAATGCAACTCCACACGTACCAAGACATCCCCGTAACAGTGATTTTACCATATTTTAACACCATCCAATCTGCAAAACCTGTATACAATTAAGCCAGCAGCCACAAACTACTGTACAGCATTCCAAATGATAAGGACATACACTCTTCACTAACACCCCACCACCATCTCCAAACGCACAAACACAATCATGAATTCCCTTTAATCCTGATATTTATAGTTAAGCGACGAAGTTAACAATAAAAAAAGAAACCAACCTCGGACCAAATATAAAACGTAGCAAGAAAGAACGAGTAAAGAACAAATGCAGTGCGCCTCATAGCCTTAAAGATATTGCACTTTTTTGCTTTTTGGTCAAGATACCGCACTGAAGAATAAGAAAATCAAACCTAAACCACACCACAAATGAGGCACTTTTCATTGATGAATGGCCACAACTAGAAGTTCTCGTTTTCAACAAAATATTCATATTCGTTCCAAGTATCAACATCTAAATATGAAATGTCAAGAATAAGTATCTGAAATAGTGGTAAACTCTACAGACTGCAAGTGATCACAGCACCTACATCTCTCTTTTAAATTTTAATTAAATTCAGTCATATTACAAAAACACATAAATCCAAATGAAAAATGAAAAGATAACACATTAACAAAATGATAAATATAACATATTTTTATGTGCTCATAGTAACTAATACTTCCTTTTCTTGATTTTGAAAGTGGATGATCTGATAACATTATCATCAGCCAGGAGTGTCTCCTCAAGAATTTTGATGGATTCAGGCTTGGTGAAGTAGGTGAAGAGGAGGTAGATGCCATCCAAATAAGTATTGGTCTCACCTGCCTTGTTCTTCCTCCTGATGCTATATGCTAGTGGAATCACTCCTCTGTTAAACACCTCCACATACATTGCACCTCCCGCTACAAGAAGCTGCAATAAGGAAATTTTCACTCATTCAAAAAATTCCCAATGGAAACGTTCTCTGACTGATGAGAAATTTGTGTGGTCCTAGAGCGTCCTGCTAGATAAGTTCCATACCACACAAAGAATAACATGCAATTCTCACCTAGGGAGTACTCATTACTTATAGTTGAAATGTCATTCATTGCGTGGCTTGAAGCCTATACAGCATCACACTCCAAAACCATACAAGAATCTCTCCTGGTTGAGTCAATTCTCAACTTAATTCTTTTTTAAAATGTGATGTGACCAATACCTCTAATACAACCGACTTACTTATCAAGCTTCAACTTCATCAGAGAAACATGAGTTTATTATTCAAATTAAGCCATTTACAATGGATAAATGGACTGACGTATCAAGGGCTCATTCACTAACAAAATGATCATGGATAAAGAGAAAAATTGCCGTTTTTCTTGCAGTAGAAAAAGATAAGAAAAAATTCAGCAAAATCATACTCATCACGGCACGATTCAAGAAACAGAAACGCTGTATAAGGGGAACGCAAAACAAAATTTTAGAGCTATCTAGTCTAGAAAAGTGAAAGGGTTAAAATGTGAATTACCTCCTCGTACTTCTGGGTGAGGGAAAGTCTCTCATCCTCGGACATGTCGGGCCTCAAAACCGCCATAGTTTCGTACTGTCTGAGCCCGGGCGGGCACTGAGGTTCCTCCTTCTCCTCCGTAGCAGTAAAACCGGGTCCGGTAGGGTCTTCCTCCGACCCGAATCCGCCTTCGAAGAAAGCGCCAGGGAAGTCGAGGGTTTGGGCTTTGAGGGAAAACCCATAATCGCTTTTCCTCTGGTAAAAAAGAGGTCTGAGGCTGCAGGAAATTGGAGGAGACAGAGAAGTGGAGAGAGGTTTGGAGGGAAGGGGAATAGCGAGGGAAGAAGATGAGAGAGGAATTGAAGTGAGTGAAGAGGACGCCATTGTCGTTGCGCTCTGTTTCAGACAGAGAGCTGAATTGATCTGTGGGTGGATTACACTTTACCCACCAAAATTTTCTGTGCAGATAAGGCGAATTGTGCCCAAAGGCTTAGGGCCGGGTATACGGGTCAAGATACATAGACCGGCCCGTTTATTTAACCATTATATGCGCTGGCCTAATGAAAGTCTAACGTCATGTTTAAATTCAGTATTAAATTCTTATTATTATGTTATATTATATATAAATATTTAAGATAAAATCCTTCGTAATAATAACAAAATCATTCATATTAAAGTAATTTGATATATTGTGGCATAATATTTCTTCCGGTTCAAGCACACGTATTTTTAATATTATTTATTTTTTATATTTGAAATAGCATTTTTTTTTTTAAGCTATAACTTGTCTTCAAGTTATAAACGAAAAATTCAACATGCACTGAATGAGGTTGAATAAACAAGTTCAACCGACTTTACTGAAAATCAAATAAAAGCCATTACTTATATTTGCAATTCCGTCGTAAGCGATACAAGAGTCAGTTTCCAACATTTCTTATCCATCAAATCTAAAAGAATATGGATATTGATCGATCAGTAAAGTGAAAACCCAAGAAATTGCCTATTCAAGGCTTTGCAAACCTGCATGAATGTAAAGAGATGGTAACACCAATACCCGCACGGAAATGAAAAGAAAAGAAGTGGCAAAACAGGCTTGTTGAAGCAAGTTCACCAACTAGTAAGTCCTATTCACCAATAAACATGCAATTGTTGGATGCTTCAACTCACACAAGGCATTGTTTCTGTTTGTTTGATTAGAGACAACTAAATAGATGATTTCTCTGTTTCTTCCTGTAGTTGAAGAAAGCATTGGTTCCACGTCAGAAGACTCAGAACCATACTGAGAAATTTTCTACCCAACCAATTAATTTTGCAATAATATCAGGAAAAAGACATAAACGAAGATGCATTACCTGTTAAAATCCAAGGTCAAAGCTTGGGAACGTTTCCCTTTTACACGAGAACTCCTCAGCACTTTTATCTTCATTGGTAATGACACGACGAAAGATCACCCGAACTTGATATGGATAAACTGACATCTGCCTCCCTCATATTTGTCCGAGCTTCCTTGTCGGGGTAGGGCTACAAATACCATTTAAAAACAATGATTTCAATTTGACAAAACTGAAAGATTCCGCTGATATATGAAAAAAATGCAAAGCAAAGAGAGAAGCTAGACCTGCTGGGACATTTCGGCACTCCCAATTAACTGGAACCCACCGCCAACCCTTGCTGCTGCATAACCCACCTTTCGAGAGTCAACTAAGAGTTACTAACATCTTAAATGTAAAAAAGAATACTTACTACAACATTAGTGCAAAAATCACAAAATAATGTGTTAAAAGTTCCAATAATTCCATCTTAACTTGCCTTTGGAGAACTTGTTATCGAGGGATTTCGTAGTCTCACTTGATTTGCTATCGACAACAATGTGACATGACCCATTAGGCGACTGGCCACCTATAGAAATCCAATATAATCACATAAACAGGCCCTGAGGAAGCTCGTTATCATGGAGTCAGATTATCGGCCTAACCTATGACGCAACGCTCTTGAGGCACAGGGCATTGTAGAATGGACAATATTTGGCTGGCTGCACAAATACCATAAATCAGTCATGCGTAGAAATAATGAAGAAATGTATTAAGACCAGCAAAACTGGTCGATAAGTTGATAACTAATCCATGTCACATCTCATCTAAAATGCACCTACGTTATAGATAGTAAGTGCACAATTATAGTTATTCAATGAGAAAATCCAGGGAAATAATTATTGTACATTTATGACCTAGTATGCTAGTGCATGTAGCTTATAACATTTTAAACTGCTGATTTTCTCATCCATCATTATAATTGTGCACTTTTACTCTAAGCTGCCCTTTAGAGTTGCAAAATGAAGACATGTCATGACAGTGCCTCTTGGGACAGAATGATGAGCCCTCTCCAATATTTTTATGTCAATAGGGCTTTATAACTTAAATATTTCAGTGTTTCTCTTTTCCCTACTTGTATTTTGCAGTGCTTATCTGGTTATCAAAGTCAATGGTACCACCTAGTTACTGTTTCCCTCTTTCTTTCCTCATTAAAAAGAACATGCAAACTTAGAGATGCCAATGCTAGTATATGATTATGGAACAACAACAACCAATGTCTGTTTGAAAGCAATAAAATATAAATGGCGAATCAACTTAAGCTAAGATATTCATGTTTGTGAAATAAATTATCAATCAGCAGTTCCACACAATGCATGCAGATAAATATAATTGATATACTTCATACAGCAAGAGTGGGGAAGAAGTAATGCAAACAAGAACAAGAAGAAGATAAGAGTTGTGCAGGCAATTACAAAGTACGAACCATCACGTAAAGGCTTGATAGATGAGACCATCCCGTTTGACTCTATTTCTTGTTTTTTTGGTACTGATTCTATCTCTACTATTTCGGGAGAGAGAGAGTTCGAGCCTGCATCTTGCCCAATACAAGACTTACTCGGAGGTTGTCCTACATGGTATAGCCGTAAACATTTGAGGGAAAAAAATCAAAACCTACACAAGGTCAAAATAGTTTCTAAAAAACAGGACAAGATTTGAGCATTAAACAGCTGGGAAGATACAAACATTCTTAATGCTGTCTTTACTGAAAATAAAAGGAGAATACTATCAAAATCTTATTTATACAAACAATCTTCATGCTGTCTTTACTGAAAATAAAAGGAGACTACTATCAAAATCTTATTTATTTGTTTCTTCTTGTAGGATTTGAAATCAGTTTGAGATAGATGCTTGTCATTAATTTGTTAAAAAAGAAGAGTGGACACAAGCTGAAAAAGCACATAAACTAAACTAAATGAGGAGAAGATATGTACAACGGACAAGGAATGGAAACTTAAGGATACCAAGGCTGTAAAAGGCAAGGGGTGATTGATAGTAAATTCAAAAGGTTCAAACGTCATGCACAGAAACTATATAGCAATACAACACACAAAGAAAATTAGGAAACTTCTAAATACGATAAGAACTAACCTTTAGAAACGCATCGATTGGCCTTGAGACTGCCATTTTGTCCATGTCTTAGTATTCTTATCTCAACAACAGCATTACCAATCCCTTGTTCATTCAACTTCATCGGAGGTTGATGGTTCCATTCTGGTTCTCCTACATCAACTAAATGTCCATCAAAACGCAATGCTTCACCAGCTCTTACAACTTCATCTTTCTTTAGGAACCTTCGATCTAATGGTATTTTGCTCGAATCAAACAGAACAACCTGAAAAGAGAACATTAACACTGCCAAGCTAAAAAGTTGCATGATTCACTTCCAGACATTCAGTTATAATACGGAGATGCAAACAGGATGAATTGAAGAGGTAACAAAGAAAACTATCGCAAATGCAAAAATTGACCTGCCTCCCACGGGATCCACAAAATTCAAGTTGTAAAAAACCATCATGATACTTCTTGGCTTTTTGTGTTAATTGTGTTGTATATAGGACCTGCCATTCTAAATTGAAAAGGAAAGGGATTATAAGTGAACACTACATGAAGACGAGAAAAACTGAAGAAAATGAGACCACAACAAATGTAACCAACATAATTGACTGCAAAATAAATTGATCATATTCAAGCACGAGGGAATACATTAACATGAAAACAAAGAAAGAATGAGGTCCGCTGATTCATTTATTGGTTTCAGTGGATTGTTGGCAAAAATTAAATAAGAAATATCTGCCCGGCAAATACATGTTAATGGCATGTGCAGCACATACGAGCTGTAAGAAGTAAGGATAATGAATTGACTATTTTAAAACATGAAATAACATTTTTGACTAATTGACTAATAACAAGCTATTTTATGATCTAGGGATTGATTAGAAATATAAAAGGCAAATGATATCAATAAGCATCTATCAATAAAAAGAAAGAAGAGAAAAGAAAGGAAAAAAAAAGAACTGATGTGTTAAAAAACAGCTGACCAAATCTAACAGTTTCTCATATCCCAAAAATTGTCAACTAACCACTTTTTCCAACAGGAACATAGGTGTCAGTGTCAAGAGAAGTATGTTGTCGTTCCATCTTCTGATTCTTCTCCACTATCTCAACATCATGACAATTTTCTCCTTGAACACTACAATCTGGTTTATGATTTCGTTGAAGCTCACCAATGTCAACCAAATGTGCATCAAATCTAATTGATTCGCCGGTTCTTATTACATCATCTTTCTTTAGAAACCTGCTGTCTAGGAGTTTCCTGCTTGCATCAAACAGCATAACCTGAAATATAGACACAGAAAGGGAGAATAACCATTCATGGTGCCCTTAATCTAATCCTAACTGCCACTATTTATGTGATTACCGATTAGGACATTTAATCACTGTTACTGGAATTACCTAGGAAGCAGGTCACAAAGAAAAATGGTTGAATTGTGTATTTACCAATTGATATTTTGAATAAAAGAAATGTTAAAAGTCAACCTGTCCCTCACGAGATCCATGGATAACTTGTCGTATAAATCCATCATGGTACTTCTTTGCCTTCTGAGTCACTTGTGTAGTGTATAGAACCTGCCACTCTAATTGGAAATGGGAAAACTTTGGATTGTCAAGAGATAAAAAAACGAGCGGAAAAAAATGGTGGTGAGAACAGCATGTAAATTACAATTTATCTGCATGACAGACTAACCTGTTGTACTAGGTTTTGTTGTTTCCGGACCGACCTCTGGTGGTGACCCATACTTAAGCAGTTCCCTCTTCTTAAATTCTACAATGTTTAAATACTATTTTACAAGTATACTGCACTGCAACTCATAAAATTAAGTAGTAACTACTGTCTACTGCTAACAAACTATTATAATTACTTGTAGCATTCTATAGCATGAATAATAAGAAACATCAATGTACAACCAATAGCAGCCAAGAATACACACGCATTTCCAAGGAAACTAAGAACATAGTGATCAAGTTTCATCTTAACCATGATAAAAATAATTCATCTTTCTCCCTCTAATGCCTTATTATGTTGCGGCAGTTTTAACATTCAAACACATGACAAAAAACCTAAAACATAAAATACAAACACACTTTCACAAAATGCTGCAGGAGCCAAATTCTGAAAATAAGGACGGCAGAGCAGTTGTAAACCTTTGATAATTTGTTGTGATGGACTGAGAGGCTTCCGTATCTGCGGCACAATATTCCCTTTTGCAGCACTTGTTTTGGTATCTACTGCATCATCTCACAAACCAGGAAGACATAAGCAATAAATCATGATAGAGAAATTTGTTCCGGATCTGGAGGTCATACCCGAAGGAGACTTGAATCTTGAACCAGTCTTGCGTTTTGTATCAACCTTGAGATCGGCTTCAGTCTTGATGTGTACCTCTCCTTCGGGATCGCCAATGTCAACAAGGTAACCGTTGAACTCCAAAGTGTCACCAGAAGTAACGGTTCCGTCATCCTTCAAGAGCTTACACGCCAAGAGTTTGTCGCACTCATCGTAAAGCGTGACCTGCACAGCGAGTGATTGAACAGAAGATTACGTTACTGCTGCGAGTGAAGTCGATTTCAATAATCGCACCCGTCAGAATTTGCGATTGAGCAGTATCGGTACCAATGTTTCAACATCAGATCCGAACGCAACGATCGATTTGAAAAAACGTTGAATAATTAGAGTGAAAGAGGTGAGAATAATACCTTGTTGGTGGAGATTTGGAGCTGAAGGAAACCGTCTTGGTAGAGCTTGCGTTTCTGTTTTACGCGTTTTGTGTAAGTCACCGTCCATCGTTTCGAGTCCCCCATTCTATTCTCCCCTCACGTAAACGGAAACTAAGTGCAGATCTAAACCACGGAAAGAAAAAATCGCGAATGTTCTTCAGCTCCCTAAACCTTTTGAATCTTTCGGCGCCAAAATTCGCGAGGTGAAGAGCGCGGGAAGGGAAGGGTGCTGTTCTGTTCTAGTGAGCCTGATAAATTCAAAAACAAAGTTGCAATCTCTTTTAACTTTTTTTAGTACATGTCAAAATTAGTTTTAGGATTCATACTCTGTTTCATCATTAGACTTTATACTTATGTCTCAGTTAATCTTTTAACTTAAAAAGTGAAAAAATAATTTTAAAATTTATAAACGTTAAACTCGTTAACCTTATAACTTTTTTAAATTGAGAGTCCAACTAAAGAAAATGTATAAAGTTGAGAGACTAAATAAAGTATTATCCCTTAGTTTTATTGTATTTTTTTAAAATATAAAAATGATATTTGTTATACCAAAAAGATTTAGGTTATTGAGAGGGTCTCGGTCTACTGTCTAAACTCAATACATACTCTAAATGTATTTACAAATCATTTAACTAATGGAGGGAACGAGGAATTCAGAAAATTAATCAACCCTATATCATGGCATGCATTAACAAAAGTCCAAAATCCCCACATGGCTTATAATAATCATATTGTGAGATTAAGAATACGGTTACATCTTATATATATATATATGAATGATTAAAAAAAATAAAGTCGCGTAACATTTTTAAGTGATTATATGACTTTTAAACAATTATAAATCTCAATAATCTATTTATGATTATATGTCAAAGATTTAATCATTTTACTTTCATAATAAACCACTCATCTCATATAATATGCTCCCTAATCATAATATTTATCATAGATGGTTGACACAATTTATAATAAGTAGTCTTGTAGTTCATAACAATGCAAATTTGATTACCATTGTTGGCATGAGAATAGTCTTTTTATGGATGATATGTAAATACCCTTTTTTAAAAATGGAATGATATGGAGATATGTTTTTGACTCTTATGATATTATTAGTGTCGAAATCACGTAAATTTTTTATTTTAATAAAATATTCATAATATTTAAAAGATGGTTTATATATGAATGAACCTTTTGAAATGCAAAATAAACTAATCAAGGTACAAATTTCTATGCATTATGAAATTATTAGAATCACGTATCTTGATTAATTTTTTTGGACTGTGGATTTGTACTAGTATTGATATCAAAATACATAATTGGGTGAGTGTAAAATAATTTTACATTCACAATATATACAAATTAATTTATTTATATAATTTATCTTTCTTTCTTTTTTGATAAATAATTTAATGATTTAAGAGCCTCATTGAATTTAACAAAAACAAAAAGTGCACTGACATGAATGGTAGGTTTACTTGAAGTCTAGAATGTAGGGTTGTCAAAATGAATTCGATCCATGAACTAAGCCTATTTATCTAATTAAATGGATAGATCAAACACATAAAATTTGGCTTATGAATAGTAAAAACTCATTTAACCAAATCTATTTAATATTAAAATAAGCATAACCCAACTCATGAATAGCAAAAGTCTATGTAAGCTTAATGCTCTTAGTTCACATGGGTTAAACGGAGTGGCCTAAACGGCCGGGCTAGCCCGTTCAACTGGTTAGCCACGTAAAGGCAGGCCCAACCCAATGGCAGCAGAAAGGCGGCGTCGCTGTGATTGGCGACCCGCTACTAGCACCGCCTCACTGCTGATCTGTTAAAATCAAAGGCGCAAATACAATGCAGACACAGTACCTCGTGTTCCGGTCTCAGTAATGTACTGGGTGTAGGCTTCACAGTATAAGGACTCAAGTCCCTCGCAGATCCAATCGATTACTTCCAATTCAATTCAGTAAATAATATTCCACACACTCGCATATGGTATTTTCCCCATTCTCTCTTCCGACTCAGTTGTTTATTATCGCTCTGTTCCCTGTAGGGTATGCTGTGTACAAATTAATGATTTCTTTGTTGTTGTTGTTGGGTTGCAGTCGGCTCTTTTCAATTTTCCACTCGTTTCTGACGGTGGTGCTGCTCGTGATTTGTACCTGTACCTTTCTCAAGATGCAGTTCCCCGCCATCCTCGAACAGAAAACTCTGTTCTTTTTAAATTAAAAAAAAATTCTTTTCTTAAAAAAAAAAGAAGCTGCTGTTGTTGTTCTTAGTTGACACAAAATTTATTTTTTTCATTTTTAACCGTAGAATGTTTTATTTTTTTAGCGTGCTGATCAGCATTTTCAACATATGGTTGTCAAAGTTTTGCGTTTGATCTTTATAACTTACTTAGAGATGGTTGGGCAATGGAGTGTAATGCAGGCTTAGATGTATGCTTGATTCTTTCGTAAAGTATTGGATTTTGTTACCTGTCTGTTGGAACTAGTCAAGGGTAAAATTGTTCGAGGCCGAGACAAATAATAACATTCTAGGCATGTGACAAAACTTTCAAAACAATTAATTTTCAATTCGTTTAAACCACACTGATTGTGATTGCCTGGAAGCTTTAGAATGGCGTTATTTCTGCATTGCTAGATGGTCCATTAGACTTTATTTGGGAGATATGAGAGGAATGCTCTCTTGTCTCTGTTAATTTGCAATTTTGCATGTTCATTATTCTCACCTCTCCCAAACTTTGCATTGATTTCAACATAAAATTACCAATGAACTTTGGGTAGACAATGATCCTATGTTTAAGATCGTGTCCAATCACCCCACGGCGCCCTGTTTAATTTGTTTTATGATATATCTTTTTTATAGTTGGGCTTTTCTCAATGACCACACTTTATAGAATGGAGGCATTGTGGCACTGACACTATAGGACAACAAATTGAAACTATGGGAATGGCGTAGCACTTACAGATTTAGTATTTGTTTGAGAACAAAATGACAAGGGAAAGTAAATTTAGGGAAAGTAGAAAAGTAGGGGGAATGAAAATGGCGATGCAATTTCTTTTTCTTTTCTTTTTGGATATAAATTGTTGAAGTACAAATAACATAGAGTGATGGCTTTTCTATGTGAAAAATAATAAAGAATTCTTATATTGTTTATTTTTTTTTTTTTTGTATATGCACGTAAGTGACATTAAATAGAAAATAGCCTCATCTTGGTTTCTTGTTTCTCCTGTTGTCTTCCTTCTTGTGGCTGTGGCTTTGGTTGTTCAATTATGCATCTATAGTCGTTCTTTTCTTTCTGCTTTAGTTTAAATTAGTACATATAGTTTTTTTCTGTAAGATTTGCAGACGCCCACAAAGCTGTTCTACTGCTACCTTGCAGGTTTCGGGGATTCTTTTGGAAGGCTGCTATAATAGGTTAGTTTCTTATACTTGCAGTAACTTCCACTAGAACTTTTATCACCAGAATAATTTGTTTATGCTTTTCATTTTGCTCTTTCTTTAAAGGAAAGTCTGGTTTTTATTTGACTTTGGTGGGAGCCGATTTTTCATTTCATCTAAATAAGAAGTTCAACTAATTTTAGTTTAGAAATTCATTGGCTCTTTAGTAATACTAGCAACTCAGCCACAAGCCTACTACCCACAATTTGGTATGTGGGTTCTTGACTTTTTGTCATTCCTTAAATGTATTGGATTAGGAAGCAATTCTCGGGTTTGGTTTTTTCTTTACTTTAGTCCTCTCTCCCCTATTCAAGATAATTAACTACTTTTATTGACATTATATTGGCGCAGGTGAACGATTAAGCCCTTGGGTCGCTGTGGGATGTATAACAATGGGTGTCAATTCTATTCTTCTGGAAAAGGGTTTTCTTTGCAAAATTTGAAGCAATTGAAGCATCTGTTATCACCCTGGTCTCTAATTAGGTTATGCAATGATGACTCTGACTTGAAATGGTTTCAGCTCTTCATATGTGCTGTAATTGTCTTTTGCTGCTCAGCCTTATAATGCCTATTTGTTTTTTCCTCATGAGCAGGGGAAAAATATGTGCTGTCGTCATTAACTTGTATCAAGAATAGAGTCAATTTGTTGGTAATTGCATGTAATCTGGTTTTCATTTCATCTAAAGTTCTGATGATTGATGTAATCTGGTTACATTTTACTTTTAGCCCACTAGATGGGAGCATGCATCTCTAGAAAAACAAAACCAAAACAACAAGTAAAACAAAAAGGTAGAGGGGATAATAAGAATCATGAGACAAGGGGGTATAGAAGTCCCTTCAACCATCCATAATCCATCATGATCAATAATTTGGCTTGGAATCTTGGCCACCATTACCAACCTCCAGCTGGGACAGGTTCACCTCGCTGTTGGCTTTCCTTTCGGCTATCTGCCGCTTTGTTGACTTGTAATAGGTGGCATACAGAATCAGCTGCGCCACCGCAAACAACGTGCCAAGCCCATTTGGTACCTGACAATCAAGCATAAAACTAGTAGGTCATTAGATTACTTAATAGTGGTTTTATATTTTTGATCACATATATGTGTGTGTGAATAGGAGTTGTATAATTTGAACTCGTTTATATGAAGTGTGTATATAATCGATATTGTGGACTTCATGTGTAATAGTAGGGATTTCATGTTAATGGATAGAGTTGGAAGACTGCAGTTAAGAATATTATTAGTTACCAACTCAATGTGTCCGATTCCCCTCTTATAAACATGAAATTCCTCAATATAAGTGAGTAAACATAGTTACTCTGTGACTAATACAAAAGAAGCATGAAGAAGAGGGGCTTTTGAATTTGTATTTACAGTGATGAATGGATCGAAATGGATAAGCGCATAAGTGGTCCAAGCCACACCGTTCCCAAAGGAGGCTAGAGAGAGGAAAAAGGGCATGTACTCCACGCTTTTGGTTGTGATCACCAGTTTCTGCATCGCAACAATGAATATGACTAATGTAACTCCGTTTCACAATTGACTTCTAATTAAAGCCAAAGGGAAATTAAACGTGGGATTAATATTGTACGAAGTATCTCTATATTGGTTTAGTGCGACGAATACTGACCATGACGGCTAAGGGTGAAGCATACATCATGATGTTGAAAACAATGCATGTGGTTCCAACGATTGCAGAGCGTTTCTTGAGGTCGTGCGCCAGGGTGAACGTGACAAGGGTGAGAGCGGTTATGAAAATGAGTTCCACGAGGAGCCAAAGGAAGACCTTGAGCCTCTTGCTGCGGTCAGAGTAGATCAAGAAGAGGGTGACGTAGACGATCTCGATGACGCATCCTGAGCCGTTGATGGTGACTACCAGGAGGCTGTGAGGGTGGACCATGGGTAGACCGTAGAGGGTCCAGACCATGCAATTCACCAGCGTCGCTAGGTATGGTGCTGGAGAGTACTGCTCCACTGATCCTTTCTTGCATATACTCACAAACGTTGGCCTGCCATCATTTTTTGAGGTAATGTTATTAATAATGTACAAAGACCCTATCGTTTTAGAGACCCTCAATCGAATCGAGTGAATTAATCAAATTTTTTATAATAAGGTTCAATATAACTTTAGAAGGGCCGGGTAGCTATAGTAGCTACTCATTACTCTTTCTTTGTATTATGCTTACCTTTTCATGCTTGGAAGATCAATACGTAGGTTGACAAAATCTTGGTCTAAATTGAAGGGAACCAAAAATAAAGTTTAAGAAAAAGGCGAAAGATGAAGCTTACACTGGGGACAAGAACAGGGAGCCGGAGATTATGTTTCCTGATCAGGTCAAATAATTAACAAAGATGTAAAAGCTGAGACATATATTAAAAAAAATAACGAAAATAACATTCATATACATCATTTAAATGAGTTTAATTGTAATTCACTTTTTTTTATATTGTCATCTAATTAAAGTGAGAGAGTCAACTATTTTTATTTATATGACAAGATTTGATTGAATGGCAACATTTACAGTGTCAATAATAACAATTTAACTCAATTTAAATATGTGTGCAGGAATTTTGGAAAGTAAAATTGAGTAGTCACCTATGACGCCGACTACTGTTCGAGCAATATCAGCAGCCGCTGTAGTCATGGATGATTTTCCTTCTATAAGAAAGAGAGACAGAGAGAGAGAGAGGCAAGAGAGGGTTGCTCTCTTGTAATGAAATGGGATATGATCAACGGATTGAATGATGTGTGAGTCGGTGAAGAAGGGTGACACACACACATATATATAGTGATGAGTTAGTAGTAGTAGTAATAAAGGGGTAGAAGGATGAAGGGGGTTAGGGGGGGTATCCGAATCTGGTTGGTCATATCATATGCATGGCATGTGCATTGGGTTGCGTGACTCGCTGTTATAGCCATGCTATCTACACACACATACACTTGTAGCAGTAACTGGAAATAAAACATTGCGCTGCCTTAAATAGAGCGAGCAGGAGATAGACAGAGACGAAATAATTGAGAGGGAGTCTTCTCCTTTATTTGTCACCGTCTGTGAGTGGTGAGTGGGTAATTTGTCATTGAGAACCCTACTCAGCTACATAGCGGTCGATTAAATTATCCTGACAGGCTCTTTTTACAACACAGTCGTCATTTGGCATATGTGTGTGTCATTCCCAACTCAACTCCTTCAATGCATGCTTTACGATCTTCGGTATGTCTCATGTACATAGCATTCGCACACACAAATGATATTTATATTTAGTGGTCTCTTATCTACATAAATATCCTGTAATATTTAATTTAATTATTTTTAATAATTATTATAATTAAATTTATTAATTTTATTATTATTTTATGATTTAATATAACATATAAAAATCAATGAATTTAGTTCTAAAAATTATTAAAAATAATTAAATTATATATCATAAAATACTTACCTCATAAAATAGCTAAGAAACCACCTTATATTTATTATACGTGAGACAAACTTTTCATTTATTATTAGATGAACTTCTCATCTAGAGAGTTATGTATCTTAGATAAATATAATGTGCTTAAATAACATAATTTATGGGGAGGAGGAAAATAACATTTTTATTTATGTAGGTAAACTTTTTTTTTTCCTTAAGAAAAAGTTATTCTCAAATATATATTAATTGTCCAAAACTTTATTCTTTAGAACAAATTACTTTTTAAAAAGGAATTTTTCTTTAAAAAATAAAAATTTACTCCCTCTATCTCAAAATGGCAGAGGAAGCATGTATACTAAAATTTGAAATTCAAAGTCCAACTCATATTTTAAGACAGTATAAAATTTTGAAATTATTAAGCTTTTAAAATATAAATACTTATTTAAATTTTAACTTACAAATCGGGTTAAGCTAATGGTAAATATATACTTAATCGTATTATAAAAACATGCACTATTTATGAGAATAAAATCCTTCCTATGCATGATTTTTAATGCATTAAATGTGAGAGTCAAACATAGTTATGATATGATAAGATTGAATGATTGTTTAAAATTTTGTTTATACACATTAATATCTATACATACAAATTAAACTCTAGACTTTAAACTTCAGGAACATGCTTGAATCCTAACAATATTAATGTAAACTGTAATGTTAGACCCCTTATCAACAGTGCGCTTTCAGGGCTTTTGGAACATGCATGCTTGAATGTTCAAACAATAATAGCTAAGTGTTGTCTTAATCACGTGGGATCAACTATCTAGATCATTTGTCATAACGTCGTCACGCAAATTGCTTGAACAATATCTAATAGAAAGGGGAAAAAAAAAAAACCTTTTTTATGAGAATAAGAGGGAAAAACTCAATAGTACTAATTTGTTTTCATTTTCGGTAAACATGGTCTTTAGCTTTAGGAACATTGCCCCCTCATGAGTTGATTGGAAGAAGCTAGGCCATTGCTTATGGGTTGGTTTCTTATCTGACTAGGACCTCTCATTCCACCCATAAAAAGAAATGTTTTTGACGATCTACAATTCCATCTATAAACAGAAATTTCATTTTGGGCCACTAACCCAAAAGGTATTGATTCTGCGTTGTAAATGTCTGCCGACGGAGTTGTGTTGCCATATCAAATTGATCATTTGATATAGTTTATAAATTTGTTATAGTTTAATTACAGTTTACATATGTTATAGTTTAATTACAATTGACACAATATCCCACGTAACATAACTGCGAGTAACATTTCTCCTCTAGTACAGAAACATCTCTTAACATATGTAGTGAAAAAAAAAATCTCAAACAACATACTTATGAGGCATTAAGTTACTAATTTCGCTTTAAATTCAGTGAAATTATATTTGACTACCTTTTTTTTCGATAAGTGCAATAACTTTCACTAGCCAACATCCCAAAAATAGGATAATAGATACACTTGGGAAACCTCACCCTATCGAAACTTAATAATGCTACGAGAGACAATGTTGTTATATACAACTATCTTTTATTTGTCAGAGCAATATGGATCCCCTCTCAAGTTATTTCGTCTGTTGTACCTCTCATTGATTCATACTGAGGTTTTTTATTTTATTTTATTGAGAAATTTATGGAAAGTATTGATTGATAGTAGTAAGTTACTTAATCAAATAACTAACCGCAGATATTTCAAGGTGCGTTAATAGCCTTATGCATCTTTTCAAATAACTGAATTTCTAGCACCTATCTCTTAGGCACATTCTTGTACCGTCTTTATTTTCTTCCCTCCATTGGATATTGTTTATACAACAAATAAAACTATTGGTGTGGATTTACTTTGGATCATGTTCCATCCCCAACATCTATGCCAATGATTCTGCAATTAAGTTCCTTCAAGTGCGATGCTCTTATGTTATTTTTAATCAATGGAAAGGAATTGGCATAAATTAGAGGAAGGAAAATGACGTCTCTTTTGTTATTTTAATAATATTGACGAGTAAATCGAAAAAGAGTTTGCCCTCATGAAGAAGAAAATGAAAAACGTATGAGGCAACAAGGGTTAGTTCACTTGGAGGTCATTTTCCTCGTGCATTTTCATGACTTAACATTAATTTGATTTGATTATTGGATTTCTTCTTTACTGAAGTCTTCAGTAGTATCTATGTAAACGTTTAAGTAGAGGTATGCCTTGATCCTATGAAACTTACTCTCAACATTCTTTACCAAAAATGATTGATTTTATTATCTTAAAAGTTCTTGTATATAGTGTCACAACCCAGACAAAAAAAGAAGAAGAGAAGACATGTCTCGCGCGAGATGTGTGACAGGAAAGTCACCGTGCTGCAACGCGCTGCAGCGGCTCGATGTTGGGGCGTGCTACAACGCCTAGAGAGCGCTGCAGCACATCGAGAAATTAGTATCACATCAATTAACACTGCAAAAGGGGATCTCCTCTTCCCCCTATATATCGAGGCTTGAGTGTTTAGACTTGTTAATTCACTGCCAAGCTTGAAAGGTCACACTTTTGTGAGACTTTTCACTCTAGTTATTTTAATTTCTTTTCTCCCTCTCATTTTTCGTTCGCGGGGAACCAGTGTCTCCATGTAGGGTGTCAGCCATTTTCAAGTGAGTGACTTTCTTTAGGGTCTATTTTAGACCATGTATTTATTTTTAAAGTTACTTATTTTTTTTATTTAACATTATTTTATTTATGCATATTTTATAAAATCCTAAGAGGTGAAATTTATTATTTTATTTATGTATTTATGAAGTTAGTTATTCTTTTATTTAATTAGTTATTTTCTCATGATTATTTATTTAGAAACTCTTTATTTATGAATTAGATAAATGAAACTATTTTAGAACCACATGAGATCACATATTTTATTGCACTAAATATATTAATGTTGTGTGTGTATGATTTTAAGTGATATATATATATATATATATATATATATATATATATATTCATATTGTTTAGTTAAAACCCTTAATAAAATATCATAGTTAAGGAAATATTCTGGTGGGAGAAGACTTATGTTAAGGGAAACAAGACTTGGTACTTAAGATGTCCATTGTAACGCTCCTCTCTTACTTGAGATTTTCCCTAAGCATGAGATCTTAGTCTACCTTATTTTTTCAAGATAAAACACTTAAAGATATTAAGTCATGTTATGCTATCAGTATAAGGATTATGTTATCATGTTATGTTATGTATTTAAAACTATTTTCATGGGAGTGTATCTAGGATAGAACTGCAAGTCAGTGACAACCTACGTTGACCCTAGTATACGGTTTAGCTCGTGATGTCCGATGTCATGTATCATGTAGATTAGGGGGCAAGACTGTAAAACCCAGAATTTCAAGAACAGCTAAACCGTAATGCTCGGAATGTCTATCTAGAGAATTCCCAACTTGCTTATGTTCTTAAATGACTTTAAGATGATGATGATTATTATTATTATTATTATTTTATATTCATGATTGTTATATATATTATATATTGCATTTGCATGACATGATTATGAACTGTCCCATGTCGCCGTGAGGTTTGTCATTCACTGAGCGATGACTCACCCTTCATCAACCTTATACTGTTGACGAAGACACTCCGCTCATTCAGTAGATCTTAGCAATTTGGACTCGCTTCATGTTGTCATGAAGTATTCTTCAGTTATTTTAGTCTTTAGGATAATTTATATTCAAGTCAGTCTTTAAAGTGCTTTAGCGGACTACAAGCGTAACATATTTTGAATTATATATATTTCGTATCTTGTAAATGATCTTTTATTTATATTAAATTGTGACGTTTATATTTTATTTAAAAGTATTCCCTTTTTATTTATAAAAGCTGCGCGTTTTTCATCATAAACACGTTAAGAGGCTTTTGTAAGAGAACTAATTCCTTGTGTACCGGTAACGATTTCTAGGGTCGTTACATGTATTAAAGTTTACAATCTCATATTTAGGTACATAAACATTCATAATAAGGTTTGTGAGATTAATAAATTAGTAAGTGTATCTTAGATAAAATTAATGAGACTTACTTTTGATATAATTGTGCTTAAATATAAGATATTATACTTATAATCATAATCTCTCCTTATGCAATATTTTTACGTAAACACAACTGTAACACTTTATATTTAGATATATTAAAAAAAATGCAAGTTTCGCTAAATTTATTCAAAATATAATTACATGCTTATCAATTATATCAACTTTTACGTGAGTATGAGGGGTTAATCATGGTTGTACAAGAAATTTTCTCAGTTCAGGTCCTTTGAATGATATTTGGTAACAGAAAAATTAACAAAAGATGAGATAACGTTTGGTCAGATTGTCGGCCAAAACAAATACGGCAAAATGTTGATTGAGGAACAGTTTCAATAGAAGGATGTGATTCTATGTAGTTACTTGTCTAATTGTTGATAGAATCAACTTTATGTTGAAGTATCTGTTTCTACTGACCTCAGCCTTCAGCAGTTAATTAAAAAGGAGCTAACAACACATAATAAGAATCTAATCTACATCCCTTTTTTTTTCTGTCTCATTAACAGGAAAATACAACATGAAAGAGATTATTAGTTATAATTTGAAAACTGATAGTGGATTTGGTTCTACCCTCTCAAAATATTCCGTGCTCCATATTTTCGTGTACAACAAAAATTCCTCCAAAACCTTCTGTTCATGAAGTTCACATTTTCTTTTTCTTTTTCTGATTTATGGGATTTATTCATACCTACGTGTACATATATTTTTCTTTATCTTAAGAGCTATTTACACAATTTTCGGTCAAATATGGTGATTAAGTAAAATCCTTGACAAAGTGAACTTTTGAACTTAAACTCCCTGATATTACAAGAAAAATTAATCTAGAGTTGAGTTCACTTTTACTGTTATAGCTAAAGAAATGCATTACTTGAGAATCAAGCTACATCAACCCATCTTATTACGAGTTCTTATATTAATGTAAACTTAAAGTATCAAGTAGTGCTTCCTTATTGTCATAAAAAATATTTGTTACCCACCCATTAGGTAATTAGTTACTGGTAATCTATAATGGAATATGTAATACTAGCAAATGTGCAATGTGGAACCATCAGGCACAATCATAGCCTCATCACTGCTCATAAAGAGGACTGTGGTACCCTTCAAATCGGACCATATGATCAGCGATCATCAATGAGAAAAAAAGTTTGTCATTCATTACTAGCCCAATACATGGACTTTACACTCAAAACTAACATGACAGCTATTGTAATTTTTTGTATATATGGTGTTTATTATTATATTGGTGTGTGTGTGTGTATATATATATTCCGTGTAGTCTAATACGGAAAGTACAAGAATCTCCATTAACTTTAGCCCCTAACAAAACAGAACACAGTAATATCCACCCAATAGCAACACCAACATTCTTAAAGTGAAACTAATAATAAAAAATAATTGAATATTAGTGGCTATCTATTTCTAATCTCTTCCTGAGATCTTAGTAACCAATTTTCTCTCTCTTCTTTTTTCATCATTCTCTTTCTAAGTGAGCTGAATCTGTGTCATAAGCAGCTCCAGCAGTCCAATCACTATGAATAGCATTCTTTGCCTGCACCCAATAAATCCCTGCACTGCCAGTCACCTGGAACCTCAAGTTGATTTCACCACTTGGAGGGTTGGTATAGTCAAACACTGCCCCAAAAGCCCTTCGCATTGGCATCCATTCATGGCAATCCTCCTGCACCATTTCACAAACATATTAAGGGTCAAATTCAATAGTGTTACACCCCGGCAAAAATGTTAAGACAGCCAGAATACTGCGTTAGAATACAAGGGCCAGAATGATATGTGGCATGACATTGACCTTTGGGTGATGAAGAAGTGTGTTCCATCCACATAAAGAATCACAATAGCAAAGTATTCTGGATTTTTGCTGTGTTCATGGACCTTAAACACAATGTTATAGCCTGAACATCTACCAGGTACCCTTCTGTATTCAACATCACTACACCGAATTTGAACAGCTCCGCGAATGCATCTGCGTTGCGTCCCAACCTCGAGTAGGCCCGCGGGCTTAGGATGAAGTCTGTTCTGTCTCCCTCGATGTAGTCTGTTACCACCACGTATGCTCCATTGTCATCACAGTATTGTGATATTTTGCACCTAACCTGAACCATCATCCTAAGGTTTGGAATGGTGAAAGATAAACAACAATAGTTAATTTTTGGATCCATGTATTATTACATACATCTTAGTTTAGCGACCCATCTAAGCATTTAATCACACTTCTGATTTCTAAAATGTGGTTAAACACATTTTAAAAATGTAGTTAAATGCATTCTCAATTTTACCCTTAATCACATATCTCCTCCTCCTCTCCTTAACCACATATCTCCTCTCCTCTCCTCTCTTTTTGGCGCATTGCCTCTCTTTCTTGCTGCTGGCGACTGCTTGCTGCCCTCCCCCCAACACCCTCCTCCAATCACCATTCTCGTTATAAAAAATAAAAATAAAAAATAGGTTCACTAAAAGTTTCATATCCCTCTCATCACCATTGTGTGTGAAATGAAATATACATCAAGGGGAGAAAAGATGTGTTTATGTTTGAATCACTCACCAAAATCCCAACATGAGTGGGGTGAGGGAGCAAGTTTGAAGGTTCAACAAGAACAAAACATAAAAATTAAAATTGCTCTAATAGCACACCTAAGCTCAAATTTAAAATGAATCTCCTTTGTTTTCCTTGCGAATTGCTTCCAGTAATCCACCTTGCTATGAGTGGAAGGTTTGAAGCTTTACACTCGACTCTTTTGACAATAGCTTCATTGTAATAAAATTAAATTGGTCAGAACCACCACAAAAACAAATGGCCAACAAGCAAAACAAAACTCTACAAAAGGCAGAGATTGGAGTGTCCTCCTTACATTGAAAAGCTCACACAAAAGTCATTTCCTTCTTACATCACACATGTTTGAGAGTTCAAAAATAAATCACTTTAAAATCCCCCATTTAATTATTTTATTTTATGGTTTATTTCACAACACAATATATCAATATGTAATCATGAAAAGAGACAAAAAGTAATAAGAGAGAAAAATCAGACAAATTATATGTTTGTAATTTTTACTAGGTTTCATATTTTAATTAAAATGCCAATAAAATTTCTTTTGATATACGGAAGTTTAATTAAATTATATCCTTATCTCTACCAAAAAAAAAAAGTATATCCTTATCCATAGTTTAAATAGCATTTAATTAAATATTTATGACACTTTTGAGAAAGTTATAATTTGGGACAATCAACACAATATAATAGTATAGATAAAAAAAAAGTATACATTCAATAGTTAAAATTTAATAATACAATATTTTCAACTTTCAAGTAATTTAAGTTTGTTATATAATTGTATTTGTGTTTTGTGAAACAAAAAGCATAAATAAATTTTTTTCACCTTTGAACATTACCCTTTTTTAAAATTCTATAATTCGACAACTATTCCCTTACCATTTAATAAAAATTCACTTAGGTTGGATTTAGATGGAATATTTTTAAAGGGTAATGTAGTTTTTTTTTAGAGGATTTCAATTGATTTACTATAAAATTCCTTATTTGGATACCAAATGAAATGGTTTAAGCTCTTCATATGTGCTGTATTTGGTCTTTTGCTGCTCAGCCTCATAATGTCTATTTAATTTTTCCTTATGAGCAAGGGGAAAATATGTGCTGTCATCATTAACTTATTACTAGTATCAAGAATAGAGTCAATTTGTTGGTAATTGCATGTAATCTGGTTTTCATTTCATCTAAAGTTCTGATGATTGATGTAATCTGGTTGCATTTTGGCCCACAAGATGAGAGCATGCATCTCTGGAAAAACAAAACCAAAAGAACAACAAGTAAAACAAAAAAGTTTAAGGGGATAATAAGAATCATGAGACAAGAGGGTATACAAGTCCCTTCAACCATCCATAATCATGATCAATAATTTGGCTTGGATTCTTGGCCACCATACAGAATCAGCTGTGCCACCGCAAACAATAGGGGTGAGCATGGGTCGTGTCGGGGTAGGACCCGTCCGTGTCACCGATCCGACCCGCTTACCAACGGGTGAGTCAGGTCAAGTAAAATTGTCATTTTTTTTATGGGTACCCAGACCTGCCACCTGTCCGGGTCAGGTTGGGTTAGGCGGGTAGCAGGTGACCCGCCCTCTTTTTTTTTTTAAAAAAAATAATTTTTAAAAAAAATCTATTTCTTTAAAAAAAATCCATTTTTTAATAGAAAAAAAGCTATTATTTTTTTTAAAAAAAATATGCCTATTTTTTAAATTAAAAAACTTATTTTTTTAATTTAAAACTGATGGTTTAATGTGGCTTAGAGAAGGGGGGTTGAATCTAAGCAGTGGTTTTCAAAAACTTTTTGTTCAAAAGTTATCTCCTTAAATTTTAGGAGATATCTCCTTTTGATTTAGGAGATAAGTTTAAAATAAAACAAAAATTTTTATGAACGAATGGATGCTAAAAGGATAGAGAACACAGGGGATTTATACTGGTTCGATTCCTAAGAGTTAGGAACCTACGTCCAGTTCTTCAAATATCAATTCTTTCACTAAGTTTCTCAAATTACAAACACCAATAGAACAACCTCTCAAATGAAAACAAACAAGAACACTCTCAAGAACAAATAACAAACAGATTTGGCTTTTTTTTCAAAATTACTCTCTAACTCAGCCTTTTCACTCTCAAAGTCTCTCAAGCATTTAAGCTTTCTCTAACAAAGACTGACCAAACTCAAACAAGGAGATTTTATAGAATTTTTCTAATGGAGCCTTGAGAGGAGAAAAAAGAATAGAATAATGATTTT
>QANU01084588.1:25860-39622 GCA_003254905.1 Nissolia schottii | reverse complement strand
TGTATTATTTTATAGTTCAATAAAACATAGCTCAATTATGATAAATATATGAAATTAACAAAATAAACTCAATATACATTATCTAATATAAACAAAGTTAGGTAAGTATCTAACAAAGTTACAAAATTTGTACATTTTGAGGTAAACTCGTAGGTAGATTTTAACTCGTAAACTCGCTAGTAGAATCGAGAGTTTACTTAAACTCGTACGAGTTTACCAAAAAAGAGTTTATATAAGTGTTAACTCGTTTTGTGTAGTAAAATCGTACATGGTTGCAGTAAAATCTTACGAGTTTACGAGTTAACTCGAGAGTTTCACAACCATGATTATGAGTTATGTTATTTGTACTCGTTTATATAAAGTGTACATGGTTGTTAAACTCTCGAATTAACTCGTAAACTCTTACGAGTTTATGATTTTACTACACAAAACGAGTTAACACTTATGTAAACTCTTTTTTGGTAAACTCGTACGAGTTTAAGTAAACTATCATTCTACTAGCGAGTTTACGAGTTAAAATCTACCTACGAGTTTACCTCAAAATGTACAAATTTTGTAACTTTGTTAGATACTTACCTAACTTTGTTTATATTAGATAATATATATTGAGTTTATTTAGTTAATTTCATATATTTATCATAATTGGGCTATGTTTTATTGAACTATAAAATAATACAGATCCTGAATAGAATATGACATAACCACTATGTGTCATGCATTAAGGTGTATTTTATGATATTTCTTTCATTAATTAATTTAAAGTTAACATTATTCAATTTCAATTATAAATACAATATTTAATCAAGTTTAGTTCCTAATTATATTGCTTATAACATATTTTTTTATGTATGTAAACTAATACGAGTTTACGATTCGAGTTTGCTGAGACTCCACGAGTTTACTTAAACTCTCAAGTTTGACAACCTTAAAATGTATACATAATTGATATTGTGGTGTTCGTGTGGAGTGGTGGCTGGTTGGTGTGAGTGATGAATTGGGAAGATAAAGTGGGGGCTAAAAAGGACAAAATGCGCCATCACTAACGGAGTTATCTCATGAATTAACAGCAGGGGAGGTCTCTGTATTCTGGAAAAATAGAGGGGAAGTCAGTAAATAAGGTGAGTTAATTTACCCCAAATAATTTCAACAATACCACTTGGATTTCAGACAAAAGATCTTAAGCTCTACCTTTTACAACTAATTCTTCCACCTTAGTTATAAAATACATCCGAGCATCCATGATCTCAGACTCATCCTTTTCAATTACAAATCCATTTCAGTATCAAATACGAACATTTATCTTTTCTTTTCTTGGCCTGAATATGAACATTTGATCTAGAGCACCTTATTCAGAAGAAATAAACTTCCCTTAGCACTTCTCTGAACCCAAATAGTGACCCCCTGATTTCAAGATAACTGCTTGTTGATATTATTCACAAGCCCAAATGATTTCACATTTTTTATTATTATAAATGAATAAACACTGAAGACTAGTCCTCCAATATTATCAAAACTCATGCAACAGACTGATATCTCTGTTGATAAACAATACATTCTAAATCTTTGGAAAATGATACAGCCTAGAACTGTTAATGGAGGCAAGCTTCTACAAATTTTACATTCATACCAACAATGGTAAATAGAGAGAACACTTGAATCGCTGGCAGGACACAGAACACATTGTTCTCTATCATAAATGTATTCCCAAGGTCTTATGTAAAGCAAATTAAACTTTCGAAGGCCATGTTGCTTGAGCTGACATAATAATTCCAACAATAACTCCAAATAGCCCAAGCGCGCTACCAAAGATCTCAATCACAAGAATCTTCACAAAGAGAGAAGAGTTCTGAGCATCAGACAATGCACAGCTGCTTCCAATTATTCCAACACACAACCTGTCGGGAAAAAAAAATGAATATATAACAGCAGGATGGAAAAGGTCTATCTGCATATGTCAAGAAAAAATCCTGGGAAAATATCAGACGCAGGAAGAAAAGAATACACACCCGCAAACAAGATTTGCGAAGCCCACGATAATACCAGAAGCAAAGATTGCATATCCAGCTCTAAGAGACTCGGGTGCATAGATTTGTGATTTTGGAACGCTTTCCAATTTTGTTTGTAGAATAATAGCCACAATAACACCATATATAGCAACGGCTTCACAGAAGATTACGCTGGAAATACAGCAAACATCAAGATCCAAGAACCATAAGTCAAGTGGCACACATGGTGGTTACATTAGGAACTATAACATCAGCAAGAACATATTTTATGTCAATAATACATATAAAAAGAAACAATCAGTTACGGCATCCAAATAGAACAATCTTATGTTTGGACATTCAGAGTGACAACTTTGAAATTTACATTGAACACCAGGTTTAACAATGTTAATTTACCAGTACTTGACTCAACATTTTTCAAGACAGGCCTGGATGGACAACACATTAGTAGCCTGGGACTTTCCTCAGGAAATAACCTATCAACACCACTGGTACTCCAACTTGGAAATCAACCATACTACACACATAAGAGCCAGTGAGACACTGAACGTCAGTTGACATGGAAGATAACTAGAATGAAATTCAAAGTTTCCAACAACCAAGCCACCCAGTTGAATATCTTTTCAAGCTCAATCAACGACAATTAGTGAAGCTTCCAGCTAGACTTCACTACTAATTAACCTCAAAAAGGGTACAATCTGTGTAGTCTATCCCAAATAACCCAGCATAATGTGCATATTTGCATTCTAACCACATGTCATGTGAAGAAAAATAAAATTAATGTTTGAATAAACTTCAAATCCCTAGCCTTAATTGTAAATCACCAGTATTAATCCTTCAACTTTTATATCTGACACAAAAGAGGGGGTTTTCAAATGGAGAATGAAACTTGGTAAAAGAAGCTTTTCTTTCCCCATTTTTGTTTTATCCTAGCAAATATTACATAATGGAATATGTAATACTAGCAAATGTGCAATGTGGAACCATCAGGCACAATCATAGCCTCATCACTGCTCATAAAGAGGACTGTGGTACCCTTCAAATCGGACCATATGATCAGCGATCATCAATGAGAAAAAAAGATTGTCATTCATTACTAGCCCAACACATGGACTTTACACTCAAAACTAAAATGAAAGCTATTGTGATTTTTCTATCATTAAGTCCTCAATATCAAAATAACTGAACATCCAGTCACCAACAAAGTAGAATCTTCACTTAAGAATCCAACAAATCACCATCAAAATGTAGAGGAAAGGAAAATACCACACAACAAGACTTATTTTTCCACAATAAGTTGGCACTCCTATTTACACTTGGATAAATGAGTGGCCACTAGTGCCACCACTTGAATTTATTCAAAAACTATCCTTAAATCTCAGAAAATTAAGGTAAAACTCTAATTCTTCAGGTGTTGCAGCATTAGTAACTATAGATTTGATTCCTCACTATTAAAGATCTTACTCTAACCTTGCTCATTTCCATTCATCTGAATACAAAACATACTCAAGCAGAAGAGCAAATAGAATGTGATGCCTAGCGTAACCACAATTATTAAAATCAACATCTTTTATCCAAAAAAAAATTATTAAAATTAACACCCGTAATGTGAACCAGTAAAGCTAAAATTACAATGTACGATCATGTTCCCAATATAAAACTTAACACATCTAACAGAACACTGCAGAAACCTATTGCCAAGTCAAAATAAACTAGAACAAAAAAACTCACTTTGACCATTGAAATAGGTTCTAGTAATCTCATCACACATCATAAGTACCCAAAACACATAGAAACTGAGAAACCCCAAAATAAACTGATTCCAATTGAAAATTAAAACCGATAACAACCGAATCGACAAAAGAACACAAAAAAATTAAACAAAAAGCGTGCAAAAGCATCAGAATCGTGTTGCCGCAAGGGCATATCAGTTATTTTACCTAATGAGATTCTTGGAAGTGATTCGCGGAGCCTTGATTGCAGCCCCGATCAAGCTGCTGCCGGTTATGTAAATCCCCCTTCACACATCGAAAACGGATAACGAGAATGTGAGAATAACGGAAACGGTAACGGAAAAAAACTGAGAAATCGGAAACGGAAAAAAGTGAACGGCGTACCAGGCAGCGCCGAGGACGGAGACGCCGATAGAGATGGCGATGCCGATGGCGGAGAAGGTGTACGGGGAGATCTTCACAAGCGCCGTAGCCCAGGAGCTCGAAACGCCAGTCATTGTTTTGTGGTTTTATCCGTTTGATAGGGTCTGTGATCGGATCTCAACGATTGTTTTTCTGTCTAACCACACGCGGACGGGGAAAGAGAGAGATAGAGGCACACACAGAAAACGCCGTGTCGCTTTTGTGTGGAATGGATGATTTGTAAAGATTTGTGAAACGGCGGGTCGTTTAGGTATGATTGGAATAGTGGTTACTGATAAGGTAGTGGCACCAATGGCCCAAATATAGGCCCATTAGTAATAGGGCTTTCTGCTTCACTTGCTAAAATACAAATGTTGCTGCCCTCTTCCCCCAAAGGAAAAAAAATAAATAGTTGCTTAAAATCATAGTTATTAAACCCAGGGCTCGAACCGGTCACCTGATCGGATCACTAGTTCATTTGTTGAACTAAATATAATTAAATGAATATATTAAAATTTATATAAATATAATAAAATGACACAAATAATTAATAGTTTAAATATTTTATGTATAAAAAAAATATAATTATTGAAATATTATAACATAACAAACATATATGATATGATGACAAGTATTTATAACTCTTCTTTATGATCATTTAAATGTCATTTGTGATAAAATTAAAAATTCTAGATTTATTTTTAGTAACACTTATTGTACATAATATATATTTTAAGTAGATTGTAATTTTATTTTGGAAGTTTGAAATATAATAAACCATAATAATAATTTTAAAATTAAATGTGTGTGTATATATATATTTGTTTCATTTTAAAATCGTTAGTAAAAAAAATATATAGTAGCACAACAACATCATATATATATATATATATATATACACACACACACTATTGAAAAGCTCACACAAAAGTCATTTCCTTCTTACATCACACATGTTTGAGAGTTTAAAAATAAATCACTTTAAAATCCCTCATTTAATTATTTTATTTTATGGTTTATTTCACAACACTACATAACAATATGTAATCATGAAAAGAGACAAAAAGTAATAAGAGAGAAAATCAGACAAATTCTATGTTTGTAATTTTTACTAGGTTTCGTATTTTAATTAAAATGCCAATAAAATTTCCTTTTGATATACTGAAGTTTAATTAAATCATATCCTTATCTCTACCAAAAAGAAAATCCACAGTTTAAATAGGATTTAATTAAGTATTTATGACACTTTTGAGAAAGTTATAGTTTGGGCCAATAAACACAATATAATAGTACAGATAAAAAATAATTATACATTCAATGGTTAAAATTTAATAATACAGTATTTTCAACTTCAAGTAAATTTAAGTTTGTTATATAATTGTATGTGTTTTGTGAAATAAAAAGCATAAATAAATTTTTTCACCTTTGAACATTACCCATTTTTTAATTCAATTGACAGCTATTCCCTTAACATTTAATAAAAATTCACTTAGGTTGGGTTTAGATGGGATATTTTTAAAGGGTAATGTAATTTTTCTAAGGGGATTTCAATTTACTATAAGATTCCTTGTTTTGATACTAAATGAATGGAATTTCAAAATTTCAGGTATTTTTTATGGAATTTCATATACTTCAAAAGAGTAAATTTCAATTTCCTTATCTTCACGAGGAATTCTAAAATTTTCTTCATCAGATTCATTGTCTTAACTCTCTCATCTTCAAACTTTACCAACATTCATCATCTACTACTCATTATTCATCATCAATTGATCACCGTTGAATGTCAGTTGACAATTGCCCAAACGCTAGCCAGCCAACGTTGAATGCTAGTCTACCACCCACAGCTAATCGCCGATCAAACCCCACCGTCGTCGGCTTGACACCACCAGTCGTCGGTTGGCATCTGCCTAACATAAGCAGGCAACCACCTAATGTCGGTCAACAATCGTTGATCGCTAGCCTGCCACTGTCGATTGTCGGTTGGCAACTATTGAATGCCAACCGAGCCTCTTTCTATCGCCAGTCTTCCACCATTAATCACCGGTCGAATCCCACCAGTTGTTGGTTGGACCCTGCCTAAAGTTTTTAAATACAATTTCATTATCCAAACATAGTATTTTGTAAATAATGTAATTTAATTAATTTATCTAAATTATAAATTTTTAAAATGAAGATAATTCAATTGAATTATTTAAATTCTCATGCATTTCAAATTTCTTAGAATTTGAAAATGCTCCCTCCAAACACAACCTTAAAGTTATACATTCACGTAGTTCATATACAAAATTTCTCACCAAGAGTCAGGGTATGTCTCGAGCCCATTTCAAATGCAAATATCTTATGACTTATTATTAATAAGTTAAGGGTTTATTGTCTTAATATATTCCAATTTTGACAATGGACTAAAATAATGTATTTTAGTGAAGAGTTTTATTCGTATGATTCACTTTTGAGGTAGTTATTATATATTGTAAAATTCTAAATACTTATAATGATGTGAAGATACATGATCAAATAATTTTATAAATAAGACTTATATTGATTGTACTCAAAAATTAAATCCATTTAAAGAAAATATAAATAAATATTTAATGCTTCTCCAATCTATTTTATTTGTCACTTTTATTTTTTTAGGTACATTAAAAAATTAATGTATTTGGACACAATTATGTTCATATACATTAATTTCTTAATATATCAAAAAGGTGAAAATAACAAATTAATAAAGTGTATAAGAGGGAGTAACCTATACTAAGATAAATTCCGCTAACAGAATAAACATTATGTTGAATAGTATTATTTGATGAGTGAGAATTTATTAACTCTAAGAGTAAGTCATAGTACACTTGCTCCGCTCAATAACTTTTTATAGATAATGAATCAATTCAATCGTTGGATTATGTTATATTGTATTGAAGATCAATTATACCAAATTTTAATAAAATTGGACAATTGTAATATAAAATTTAATAGTTAATATTTTATTCATATTTTTAAAATCACCTTATACGTTATACATCAAGATAAAGTGAAAAGATGAAGTATCAAATAATTTTTAAATTAAATAAAATTTTATGAGTTTAATTTACTTAATATGAACTTTAATTTAATGGCCAGTTTGATTAAATTTAATGTCCATACCATATTACTCTATATTTGAAATTTATTTCTAAAACTAACCTATAGCAATCAAAAAGCCGAAATCACATGTCATAGTTAACACTTTTGATAAAACAATAGACTCTTATCTCAAACTATGTTAGTTAATTTTTTTTGCTTAATGTGAGAATCACTTTGATGATAATTTAAGATTCAATAAACTACCCTCACAACATATAAACAGTCGTGATACAAGGAGCAAATCTAGAGAATTCAAAATGCCAAATTAACTCCTCATTTTTAGCTACGATAAACAACCTTTGCTGTGATCTCGTTCAATATTTTCCCCCTTTTGCGCAACTTAATCCACCACTTTAAAACCGAGTAATAATAATAAAGTTGTGAAACTCAAGAATTTAATTAATTGTATCATGTCTTAGCAAATTCAAATTGTAAATTTGTAAAAGTTTACATACGTAAAAATATATATTATATGCAACATAATTAGGTGTTAAACATAATTAAATTTTATATTTATAATTGATATTGAATAATATTTATTTTAAAATAAAATGAATGAAAGAAATGTCATAGCGGATCATTTGGTCACTTGATGAACTAGATATAATTAAATTAAATAAATATATTAAATTATATTAAAATTTAAATAAATATAATAAAATGATAAAATAAATAATAATTTAACATATTAAGTGTATAATATATATTATTAATTGAATTATATAACCAAAATAGTGTGTTAGGTTAATGACAATTGACAAGGGTTAAAATCCCATATATGGTAGATCAACTGGGTTGATTGAATGCCCAGTTTCATAGTCAGGTCACTGAATTTCAAGTTGACCCAGCTAGATCGGATATAATAACTATGAAAAATATCATAAAATATACTTTTTAATGTATGTATGACCCTTAGCCGTAAGAATTACTCTCCAAAACACGTACACCTCAAAGTCGAGAATTACTGCACCATTCTTTCCTTCCTTTTCAGTTGAGATCAGATTCCACCAATTCCCACGTTCACTTTACTGCTCTTTTTTTTATGGGTCAAAGTTCACGTTACTGTTATTAGGCCACTATTTACAAAACAAAAAAGATAAATTCAAGTTGATGAAGCCTATTCTGTATTAAAATTTTGAATTCAAGTTCATTTCAGATGAATCTCTCAAATTTCATGCGAACCTGTGAAAGTCTTACCTCAAAAATACTCACATTCATAATCACCATAAATAAACAAAGCAGCACTATGGTTTTCACACTTGAGAGTCATTCATAGATCATGCACCAGGTATTTTCATATTTCGAAGGAGAAGACCAAATGAAAGAGTACGTAGATTATCGAGCTCGCTTTATAAGACAAATAACACAACCTCATCAAAATTTATTCACTCAAATAAAAATTTGCTTTCAACATTATCCGGAAAGGAGGATAGGGGTTCAATTTTGTGGTACAGTTAAAAGGTCACAACACATGTGATAAAAACAATTAAGAAAGGAAAAAACAAATGCGTGAACAAATATCAAGAAACAGGGAAGCTCCCAAATTACATATTCAACCCTATACAAGATCTTCTATGTTACAGAATGTGCATTCAATATATAGATGAGTAAACAGATTATGGTTAAATTCTAAAACCCAAACCAGGCCACCTCTTTGCCTCCTTCTTTGTCCTCTTTGAGTTGGGATCAATAAGGTTTTCCAGAGATTTGGCTTTTCTATCTCGCGTCTTGCCTGCTTCTTTCAGGAGCTCAGCCAGCCTTCGCTTCTCATCTTCAAAATCAGGATTTGCTATTCCAAGCTTCTCTTCTCTCAATTTGAGGACATATTCTAAGATCTCAATTGCATCTCCCACTCTGAAGAACGGGATCATCATGTTAGGTTAAGAACTAAAGATGTACTATAGGGTTCAACGTGAGAGAATATGTAGATGGATCGCTTAACCATGGGAAAATGAAAAAGCAATTTAATCTGCTAAATATGTAAGGGTTAAAAAAAACAAGGATGTCGGATAAAAACAATTTTACCTTCCCATAGCATCATAAGTTGCTGCAAGATTGCTGTATACTCCAAGAGTATCTTGATGACATGGGCCACACTCCTGTTCAAGAATTCCCCTAGCTTCTTCAAATAATTCAGCAGCCTCATCTATCTTGAACAGCTGCACGCACGCCAACCCCATCTGGTTCAAAACAACCCCAAAGAAGGCAGACTTCCTTTCTCCGCTGGCTCTGAGTTTTGCTACAGCACTCTCGAAAGAGTTCCTTGCTTCTTCATACCTCCCAATCACGTAGTACATCACTCCCATCCGTGCTTCTATTCCTGCAATTGTGCTCTGCTGTCCTGGTTTATCCTCCAACAATTTCATCGCCTTCTGTAATAGCTTCAGAGCTTCCTCAGGCTCATCCACAGATTCAAAAATGGCTGAAACTTCTGTTAAACCCCCGGCAATCTCTTCTGCGGTGGTTCCAGGTACTGGTTTAGAGTATATTCTTAGAGCATTCTCACAATAGGACTTGGACTCTCGAAGTTTTCCAGTCCTGTGATACAAATCAGCAAGTCGTACGAAGACAGATGCAACAGAAGGATGGTTTTCTCCCTTGGATGATTTGAAGACAGTAAGTGCTTTCTGGTACGAGAAGATAGCCTCATCAAAGCGACAGAGAGACATATAAATGTTTCCAATGCTGACATCAATAGAAGCAACATCGTTGTCCTGACCATTTGCAACCATTGCCATGCTGGCAAGGACAAGGTGCTCAAGAGCTGCTTCATAATCCCCCTTGGCCTCGCATATAAGGGCCATAAGCCTTCTATCAGCCGCCTCTTCAAGAGAAGCCGGTTCACTGTGCGAGCGATGAATCTCAAGGGTCTTCTTGCACAGCTCCTCTGCTTTATCAAACTGCATTGCTTGAACATTGGCCTCAGCCAAGTATCTGCCATATACAAAACCAATTTCATTTTCATTGACACATCATCAAATAAAAAAAAATCCACCCTTCACACCACAAAAATTCACACATATCATCCAATCCAAGCACAAAAATCAATTGCAAGCCATGTTATGTCATCCAATTTTAATTGCAATCAAAACACAAATTGTCATAGTGATGCAACTTAAGAGATGGTTGATGTATGTGCACTACTAAGATCAAGTCTAAAAATTTGTTTCAAAATCCAGTCAAAAGAGAAACAGCCACTGCCATGCCAAGCATAACAAAAAATATAATGATGCATAGAAGTGAATTTAGCTTTAGCAAAAATATCCAGAGCGCACACAAACACATGGCATCAATTCCATGTGAATGTTCCATTCATTTTCTACATAATAAATCAATCAATAGCATAACAGAGAAACTTGACCAACACTACACAGTTTCCAAATCCGAGTTCAAATGAAATCAAAAACACCATCAGAATTCCAATATAATTAATTACCGATCATCAGCATTATCAAAATCAGAATCAGACTTACCTGCAAGTTTCTCCAACCCTGGGATCGGTCTCGCCCAAGGCCTGGATCTGAATCTGGAGGCCCTGGTCGTAGCAGGAGATGGACCTGTCCACCTGTCCAAGCATGGAGAACGTGTCACCAAGCTGCATATACCCGGAGAAAGCGGCAAGCGCGTGATCCGCGCCTCTCGCCACGTCAGGCACCTGGATCGCGCGCTCCAGCACCGGCACGGCCTCCTCGAACCTCCCGAGGCTGCAGTAGATGGCGGCGAGGACGTGGAGGCTCATGGCGAGGTCGAGGCTGGGCTCGCCTTCCACGGCGCATCGCTCGAACGACTTGGACGCCCGGACGGCGTAGTCGAGCGCCCTGGCGGGGCCGTCGCCGGAGGCGATGGTGTCGCGGGCGAGCTTAAGAAGGAAAGGGCCGAGATCGGGGTTGTCGAGGGAAGCCTCCGAGAGGACAGGGTTGGAGGTCGGTGTTTCCGGCGTCTTCTTCTTGGATCGGGAAGGAGACGGCGACGGCGGCTTCTTCGGGAGCGGCGAGGGGGTTCTGATGTTGTTGTTGGCGGCGGATTCGGATCTCTGGGTCGGGGTGTTGGGCACGGAGATTTGGAGCGGGGCAGCGTCCGGCGGGGATTTTACGGATACTAGACCCGGCATGGTGTGTTGAAAAATTAAAAAAAAAAAAAAGAAAAGAAAAGGGAAAATTAATTAATGAAATGAATTTAGGGTATGAAAGAAAGGAAATGGGGTTTGTGAGTGTGAGTGTGAGTGTGTGAGTGCGAGTGAAATTTGTATTGATTGGGGTTGGAGTGAGTGATGAGGATAAGAACTGGGCACCACTCTCAACCGAAATTGGAGTTTTATGGGTTATGGAGATGAGATGTCTGATCTTTCTTTGCTTTGCTTGTGTGAGCTGTGAGGGAGGTTTCACGGCTTCACTTTCAGTTGCGCGCTGTTGTAGTGTGCCGTTGGTCCTTCTCCTTCTACCTATCAGGTTACTATCGTAATTCGACCACTTTCCTCTATTCTCCTTCACGGATTCCCCATCAACTCTATAATAGTAGTAGTAACCTTCAAGCTATTTTAGCATCGCTGTTCATGTGCCTTCAATAATTATTTAACTAGTTGCATCTTAATTATTTAACGAGTCCCCCAAAAGAAACAAATATTATTTTACTAGTTGCATCTTAATTGTTTAACCAGCGCCCTCAAAGAAACAAGACAATGGATCACTTCATCTTAGATTTTCACAAAACCTTGCTATGTGTAGATCTCTTATGTTTATTAGTGGGTTCAAGTTAAGAATTACCTACTTAATTAATAATATAAATTTATATATGATAAGCTCTTATAAAAATTTCATCTAAAAAAATCTATTCTCAAGAAATAAATATTATTTAACTAGTTAATAAGTGTAATTAGAGATTATTATCCACTAATAATTTTTCATGTTCATGTTGTGAGAGAAAAAGAGAGTTGAACTCACAATTTAATGACTTCCATTTTATTTAGTTGGTAGTTGGAAATTTGAGTTAGATGTAAATAGTTAGACTCTCATCTCCAAAACCCCATCTAAGTGAAAAAGAAAAAAAAATAAGAGAAAAAGAGATAAGCTCTAAGGTTTAACTAATAAATATTTTTAAGACACTAGTTAAGGAATTAAAGAGTAATAATTTTTGTCTTTTAATGAATTGAAAATATTAAAAAATATTAAACTATTATACTTTATGAATCTTAACAAATGTTCTTAAAGTACTTATTAGCTAAACTTTGATATATATTATGATAAATCTTATGTTGCATTTAGCATTAGAGATAGGATTTAAGGACAGAAACATGGAAAAGCAAATTTTTTTATATTTTTTTATTTCTTATTGAAGTTGGGATAAGAAAAATAACAAAATTTTTACATAAAGAGACATAAAATCAAGACTTTGAGTGACACAAATTTTCTCAATCATTATATGTGTTTCTATCCATGTTTTATCTTTTATATCAAAAACAACCTTCCCGTTATCTATGTTAATATATTAAATATTATTTTTATGTCTTTCTCCCTTAAGTGAGAGAATAGAAAGAAAAGAAAAAATAGGGATGTAAACATTTATCCTAATTTGACGCAGGGATTAGCATTTGGGTTGTTGAGCACCATATTATTATACCCCTCTAAGTTACATATGTTTTGCTGTCCTGTCTGTGGGTCATAGATAGATTTCTTCCCTTCTGTAGGTAAGAGTCTAGTTTATTTTGTCACCACCAAAAAAAAATGAGTTTACATCACTGCCCTTTCGAGATACTAGTAATATTAAGCACTTCCCAATTTAATTACTCGTAAATTAACGAGTTTTATTTTTCAAGAATAAGGTCAGTTTCGTTAGGGGTGGGATTGAAGTTTGCTTGCTAACTGCAACAACCGAAAAACTTATCCGATTTAATTATCTTATTAATTTTGCTAACAAATATCTTAACAATACTCATTAAAAAAATACAAATAATAATTGTATATTAAAAGATGTGAAACTTGTATATTTTTTATAACATTTAATACTTTATAAATTAAAAAATTTTCATTTTGGTTTTCTTAATCGATGACATTGGTTAACAAAAGTCCTTGTCTTGTTACTTGATATGTAAACCATAAGATTATTAAAAAAACACATTGAAAACATATTGGGCAAAAGATGGTGAAAAAGGCATTAGTCCTTTATTTCAATTTGGATGAGGTACATAAATGATAGAATAGTAAAATTGCTACTTTTTCTCTCAACAATTGGTAAATGGCAATTCCTGTCGCTAGTAGAGTTACTGCTGCATTGTTTGAATTTGCAATATGGTCTGACATTTGCCGGAAGTGGGGTGGTGGGTTTTGAAATTATTTATTATCCCATTTATTCCTTGCCAGTTGCCACATCAGCCTTATGTTGATGGCTCATAACATACTCTTGCATCCTCCAATCTTGAAAGCTTCCTCCTAACCATCGTTAATTTAAACATAGAGAGAGGTTAGAGGCACAAACAAAGAAATAACTTCATAAATTAGCCTGAAC
>QANU01084588.1:0-24543 GCA_003254905.1 Nissolia schottii | reverse complement strand
GCCAGACCCGCCACCCGCCCGGGTCAGGTAGGTTTTGGCGGGTCAGCGGGGGACCCGCCCTCTTTTTTTTTTTAAAAAAAAATACCACAGCAAACAGCTCAGCCCACACAGCCCACCCCCACACACACAGCCCACCCCCCTCCACACACACACACAGAGTCACACAGAGCAAACAACAAAAATTAGGGTTAAATTAGGGGTGGCTGCGGGGTCGCGGGGTGGAAGAGGGAGGCGAGGGTGAGGCGAGCGGAGGTGAGGAGGCGGAGGCGAAGGCAGATCTGAGGCGGAAGAGGGAGGCGAGGGTGAGGCGAGCGGAGGTGAGGAGGCGAAGGCATATCTGAGGCGGAAGAGGGAGGCGACCGGAGGTGAGGAGGCGGACGGCAGATCGAGGAAGGTGAGAGGAGTGGAGGCTCGTGTGTTGTGGGAAAGGAAGAGGAAAGGATAAGGAGGCTGGGAGTATGGGTGTATAATATAACAATAATAGTAATAAAATATATGTGGTCGGGTCGGCGGGTCAGGTCGGATCCAAGACTTTAGATCCGAGACTCGACCCATATAACATAACGGGTTCGTTGGGTCTGACCCCGCCGTACCCGACCCGAACGAGTCGGATTGGGTCGGATTTGGCGGGTCGGCGGGTTGGGTATAACCCGTGTTCACCCCTAGATGCACTTGTCATGACCAGTTTCTCTCTATTTGAAAAAGTTAATTGGGATATTTTTACACATTATCTTCCCATGCGTTTATCTCAAAGTCAGTTTCTCTGTCCGATGCATTTAGCATATTATTAACATAGAACTGATTTTATAATCAGTACTTCTCACTTTTATTTCTTTTACAAGTATTTTTATGACACTTCTTAGTAAACTCTTTTTTAGTTTAACATGAATAAATTGTTAATGTATCATTCTCTATGCAAAGAGTAAGGATATTTAAATTTTTTCAAAATCTCACAGAAGGACACGGTCAACACCTACTCACAAAAGCATGAGATATATATACGATGCATTTTTTGTATCACATTTTCCCTATGCTAAATAAAATTAGGGGTGTGCATACCTGCACATTGTTTGGGAGCAGTTAAGCGATTAGAATTTTGGCTACCATCTCATCTCAGATATTTTGCTTTTCTATTTATCTTGTTTTGGTTGTGCGGTGTAGAAGGGCCTTTACAAAGACATAATATTAGGCATCTACCCTTAACTGTATGGTTGGCACGTCCTGCCTTAATTAGTGCCATTGATCCTTCATGCAATAATTAATGAACAGTATACTAAAAGGCAAAGAAACGGTAGTTATTGTCATCAACTAATCATATCGTTGCAGATTAACTCGTTTCGTTGGAATGTTAACTAACAATATATATTATTGTTCTAAAAAATCTCGCCAAGCTAATTCGGGCTCCGCAAGGTAGGCACAAAATGAATATGTTGTCCTTCAAGCAAACTCTGGAGATGAATATCTGGCCATGTCAGGGTGGTACTTATCACTCCCACGATCGAGTTATTATGTATATAAGGTGAGTGAATAATGATAAAGATTTACCTTACCTTGAGTTGTTAGAGCTTACTTATCATCTTGAGATTCGACTGTTAGTTATTTATTATAATGTCTCTTATCCTCACCATGTATTTAAGTTGAAATAGTTTGTCACTCATACTCATGGTGAGTCTTTTTTGCGTGATAACTTTGTCAATTATCATCCACATAAGATGTCATTATTAGTCTTCCTTGTGGTAAGAGATATGGATCCCATCCTTAGGCCAAGATCAATGACTTAAAATCTTTAAATTTGGATCGTTGGGATCAGTCACTCATATTTAGGTTTACATATTTAGTTTGTAACAATTATATAATTTAAAAGTCAATTGGTGTGGAGCAGGAATTGTTATTTTAGTGTGTTAGATCTTGNATACTAATTTTTTAACGGGACACTAGCTGATCTAAAATCAGGGGTTCATTCCCTGATGTATTGGGTAAAATTGTGTATATTGTGTGATTATTGTCAGATTACAAAAATTATCTTTGTGTGTCAGTTTAAAAATTGATTTTTTAAATTTAATTTTTGAAAAAAAATAAAAAGTAAAAATCATCTTATGTGTAATTTGACATTCTGGAGTCAGATTCTGTCATTCTGGTTTTAGACTAACGTGACTGAGATCTCAAATCTCATTGACATGATTTGACATTTTGAAGTCAGATTCTATCATTCCAATTTTTGAAAAAAATATAATTAATTATGCTAAGTTTTTCGCTATAAATACCCATACTCATTCATTTGCTATTCATCCTAAACCAAAACCAAATTTGTCCCATTCACTTTCGTTTCTTCTTGTTATTAATTTGTGTCTTTTTTTGGTTTATGAGTGAGTCTGTAGAGAAAGTTTGTAGAGAAATATAAAGAGAAGAATCCCTTGGTTTATCTGGTGCTACCATTTTAATAATTTTCTGTGTATAACTATCACTCAAAAAAAAATTTCTCGTCGATAAGTTAAAAAAAAAAAATCATTGAAAAGAGAAAAAAATTAGACGCCTTTGCATCTTCCTCTTCATCCCAACCCCCTCTATTTATACTACTTTGTCGATAAAATTTCAAATGAATACTACATTATTACATCTGTGAAGGACAAGTTTTGACACATCAAAAGTCAAAAAATAACAGTTTGACTTCAAGGGTCACATCGCGTTAGGCGCTTGTCACCCACGCACTCAACCCCTAAATTACTTTTTTTCCTAAGTCAAAAAAGAGGAATCTAACTTCTTACCCTAATTTTTTTTTAATGAAATCAAAAAAGAATGATTTGATTTTTGAATTTTTCGCCCATACAAAAATAAAATTTGATGAATACCCTTAATCTTGCAAAATTGATATACAGGGGCATGACAAATAATTTGAAATTAGGTAAGCAATTGTCAAAACTTAAAAAATACTATTATCTTTTGACTAAGCATTAATTTATAATTACATGAAAAAATGCATTTATTTTTTAAATTAATACATGTTAAATGTTGAACTGAGTCCACTTAAAGAATTTTACTATAAAAGCAGACGCCTATTATTTGTAGTAAGTGATAAACTGCATATTTAATTTTCAAGTGAGATAAATCTAAATCGATTTTTAATTTAACAAAAGCATTTTCACTTCTAAGGCTCTATAATCAATTCGGAGCCACTAACAAATTTCCAAACACGTTAAAAAGTATATAATGGCATGAGGCTTTTGTATACCAATGTTATGGATAATCAACCAACAAATTAAGATGGAAGCAAAATGATGGAAGAGGTAGAATATGTAATGCTTATAAAATTTCCTTGCTACTATTAGAGTAATGAACTATATTTCATTAGGCTTAGTTATTTAACTTGACTCACAAGTCAAGGGTTAGTTAGATGTTAGTTTTGTTTCATAACAGAATCAGTTTTCTGTTGTGCCTATTTAGAGGCTGCTGCTATTTGCAGCACTTGTATATAAAAGGTTGGCTTGCAGCCTAAGCAAACCAACTCATTCATTCCAATTCTCTCATTCTCTCCAATTCTCTCAAGCTTAATAGCTACATAAACTTTGTTTAAACTCAGAGGCACATGATTATTAGATAAATTACTAGATATAAATTAAAGTTCTTTTTTAGTATAAATTAAAGTTCATGGTATCAAAAGAAATATTTGAATGCCAATTTTTCTGATTGAATAATGTCATTTGTATTTATTTATAAAACATCTTTAAAAGAATACGATAAAATGTCTTTTAATCATTAGTTGAGATTGATCGGTCACAAATTTTCTCCCAAAGGATGGTTAAGGAATACAAAAGTAAATGAGCAGAAATAACATTTTTCTCCTTGTATATCTGCTTGTGCTTTTCGTCTGCAAGCAGTGGAAGTGGCTTGGATTATTTATTCCATCGAACATGCATTAACATGTGATAATCAACACAACACGAAATCAGGGCTAACTTCAGCCGTGGGATTTCCCTTTCCCTTGATCATTCCTGTGATTAGAGTCATATTCTTTGTAGTCCTCTGTGTCAACTTTCATAAGCTTTCTTCCTTTCATCTGAAAAGAGACCTTAAAAAGAAGGGTGGTGTTTTAGTTTAAGCCATGAAGTACTTAATTATATAATATTGATGGAACAAAATGAATATTATATTAATTAACCCAAAAGAGAAAGCTACTTCTCCTCCAAATTAATTGCATCATTCAAGTACTACTGAAACTAATTATTCTCTCCATCATAAATTATGTGTCATTTTGACTAAATGCATGAGTATTAAAAAATTTAAAATTAAAAGTAATTTAAAGAGTAACTTCATTAAATTGTCCTTATTTAATTTTAGTATAATACTACTTGACATTCTCTAAAAAAATAAATTAGGGTCATAATTAAAAACTTAGTAATAAATGTTACATAAAAATGTTAAAATGATAAATAATTTGAGACAAGAAAAATTGGTTAAACTCACGTAATTTGAAATGGAAGAAGTAAATTACATGACATTTCTAAGCTTGTGGCTGTGTGCAATTATTTTACCTCAGTTGGAGGTTTTATTTCATCCACTCTAACCCTCAAGCTGTTGGCTCTAGCTACAAGAAACGAATTTGGCTTAGTTATCATTCTGATCATAGCAGATACTTTAATTACTCTATTATTACATATAAAGTACAGACATATATTGAGAGTACCTAGCTACTTACCTGGATACAGTTCAACAAAGAACAAAAGGAAGAATATGATAGAAATTCTGAGCTTGGGATCCATAAAGTTGGATATAGAGGTAGCTAGCTAGTGTGAACGATGAGATCGAAATTGGGAGGCAGGGGTTGCTTTTATAGTACGTATTGGCATAGAGAGTATCTAGATGCATGTTGAAGCCTTTTCTTTCCCCCTTTTTCAATTCTTCAATATTTTTGTTTGAAGGAGAGGGAGGGTTAGAATGGTAAAATTGGCCTATCTTTTTATCTCTCCAAAAATGAGTAAAGTCATGGCAGGATACTTGTGGGATGTAGCGTGTCATAGTGTCATGATGCATTCAACTTGAATGAGAAAAGATAATGTGCATACGCATTGGCATGTGGTAAAAAGTCAACTATATTACTACTAATTAACTTAGTTTCATCATAACCCTTAAATTGTTATAAACAAAATTTACCCCTCTTACAAAAGTAACTCATAATTAAATTGAAAATTTTCTGGACGGTCAGAATTGAATTGACATAGTGGCGTAATATAGTATTGACTTTTTAGATAAATAAGTGAGTTTTGTTAATAAAAAAAAATCATCCGGTCATCCTATAAATTTTTTGTCAAAGATTTTGATTAAAATCTTATAATTAAGTAGTATTTCTCTAATAAATTAGCACTTATCTATGTGTTCCTCTACCAAGTTGCGTTATTCTGCTTGGCTTTTTTTATTTTTATTTTTTTATTATTATTATTATTTACATTTAGATGTGTTTGATTGACGGTAAAAAGGGTAAGTTTTTGCGAATTAGGTTCATGTGTAAAATATATTATATATTTTAAAAAAATATTTATACATAAAAAAAGAAGGAACACCATAATCTTATAAGAAAAAGAGAAAAAATAAGTAGTGGATATTACGTATTTTGTGAGTAAAAAGTTAAATATTTAAGATGATATGACGTACAAATAATACATTTAGTATGTATAGTTACACCATTCAAAGAGTCAACCAATGGACGGGTGCTTATCAAGTATGATGAGTATTTTTCATACTAGCTTTTCACTATTTAACTTCGAAAGTGCCACATTGAATGGTTACGAAGAAAGCTGGCTTCTCATCGGAGACCTTTCATGAAACGAATTGGTGGTGCTTGGAAAATTGATCTATGGATATCAGAAAATGGTGCTAGGCGTTCCCATTTTCCATGGATCAATACGTTCAAACCTGATTGAAGTAGGTAGAAGGAGAAATTAGGAGTATATATTATCAGAAGGTTGACTCTTTTAGGGTGTGTAAGGAGGTAAGGGTAAAAATGGAAGATAATTTTTCATGAGCAAAGAATATGAATAATGTTGCACATTAATCTAATTCATAAAAATGTTCACTCCATATATATTCATATACTAAACACACCTCACTAAAAAAATATACTTGTGAAAAACAATGTCGTAATTTTAATGTTTGTTATTCTATAATAAGTTGACCGAACTTAAATTAGATAAGTGAATTTATAAGAAGATTTAGTATATTAAAAAATTTATAGAAAAAAACTAGTGTGAGTAGAAGCATTGATAATTTGTCAGTTTTCTTTTCTTTCTTTTTTAATGACCGAGGTTAACGCCTAATTAGTAATTTGAACCAGCATGATGGCAACGTTCCTCCTAGTGTTGGAGCTCCGTTTAATCTGTTAATTATGCATAATAAAGAATTGTGCAACATTTGCCGTAATGGGGATTGTTTAGTTTCGTCTCTAAACAAAAAAAGAGAGAGATATATATCATATCTGAATCCCTCTCGCTAAACATGCACCATCAATTTCACCTATTAATCATGCTACATGAGAAAGAAACGAATGATGAATAGGCAATTGTGGGGAGAGAAGTCTATTCAGTATTTGTATTGTGTCAACTAATTAAGACGTGTCGTGTAGCAACCAGCTCTCACAGGCCTGGCTAGTCAACATGATGAATGATTTCATGCTCCAAATGCGGTGTCACGCACCAATTAATGTTGCATATATATCATATCATATAATATCTAAACCAGTGCAATTGATACGCCTATGAAAAAGATAGTTGACTATTACATGTGAAAATTATCCTCGTGGTTGGAACTTACTAGAAATATATTTCTTTTTTAATGCAGACCAGAGGTATGCGATGTTTGAGATGCTGTTATTTTCAATTTCAAAGAGAGCATAATACTGCGTTGAATTTGGGTTAGCTGAAATCCCAATTGCAATACTAACTTAAAAGTATGTTTGTATAAAAGATAGAGTAACATTATATCCGCAAATGCAAATCCTCTTACTCATTGAATCAAGTAATTAGGAAGGTTCATTTGCATACTTCAATCAATCAGTAGGCGGACCGAACAAATTAATTAAATGATATCTCATTTTTCTCCCTTTTTATATATCATCTATTGCACTGCCAAACTAATATAATATAGGTCATTGGCTGCAAAATCAAGCATTAATTTGAATTTTGAAATGAAATCACGTATTAATTTTGTTTTGGTTCATTGCCATTAACTTTAGTACTTCACAGTTTACTACACCAGAGAAAATAACAATTATTTTAAACTGGAGTACCACCTCCACCTAACCCTAACTTAGTACTTTACAATTTATTACATCGGAAAAAGTAACAGTTATTTTAAACCGAAAAGAATACCACCTAACCCGCTAAAACATTTTCAACTTTCAAGTATCAAAATGTTTCTACTCGAAGCGAAGCCCTCAACTACTCTGCTGTAAGCAAATAAGGGGTGCGATCTATGGGGTGGCAAACCCGGGCTGCAGAAGTTGACAAATTCATCGCATTCTACTAACACGATTTCAGAGAAAACTTGTGCAGCAAAAGTCCAGGGCTATTTAAACAAATTTCAAACACTACAATGAAATGTTGAATGATTGATGGTACATGTACACTGGATTGAGACCAATTTACAAAAATCTGATATACGATATATACCAATGAGATGATAGATAATCCATTCCAACATAACAAAAGATAAAAACTGGAGTCTGGATAAAACAGCAACTGGTTTCAAGATTGTATCTCAGTCCATTTGAAATATAGGTACAAGTTGATATCATGCCACCCATATAAAAAATCTGGAAGGCAATGTAATGATGTACTTGGTAGATGTAACTAGTTGCGGAAAAGAAATAAAAGAATCGTGCGAAGAATCAGCAGTTACTACACATTTCATAAATACTAAAATATATGCCTTCTAGAACAGAAGCCAATTTCAAGAGTGCTGGTACAACAGCCCACTTCTGCGGCCCCTGGGGTGGTCTTTAACCGCATGTCACTTACAGATTTTAATCTGGCTCGAAAAATGTTTCCATCAGACATTTGCCTCACAAATCGAGTAAACCGGTCCCAGTTTCGCGATTCAAACATTCTTCTGTCCATTCTTACAAAGTTGAATGAGAAGGGGTGCCTTTCAATCCCATTAGAGTAAAACTTTGACATCTTCAGCACTTGGGTGAATGCATCATCATCCAAATCAGTCGAAAAATTTTGACCTTCAAGTGATATGTCACAAAGCCTAGCAGCCAGCAAAAGCTGTCTAAGAAAACCTTCAGGGCTACCATCTGGGTTAGTCTTCTTCATTACTGCATCTTGCATTTCAAAACACGAGCAGCACATGCCAAACCCATACTTACTAAACATGCGAGCAATGGGTAAGTATCCATCCCTATCAAAAGTATTATAATAGCCTGCAGTTAACTCCGATGGATGGGATTGTGTGGCATAGTGCCAGTGAATGGCAGCCACTTTTGCTGATATATTAACCTCTGTACCCCTAAATATAGTTTTAGCTTCCCCACAAATTCTCTCTCCATGCAGTAGCAGCATATCTGAGTACCATTTGAGGAAAAATTTACCATATGGTGTGTTCCAAGAGCCATCCTCATTTTTAAAAAAATCAGTATGCTCAGGATTTTGCATCAAACTTCCAGTACCGAATGGACCACCATTTCCCCATTCACGCTTTCCAATCTTTCTAGCACATGCATTTAGAGAAGCAAGCATATACTGGCAGGTGGAAAACAAGAGAAGAGGGAAGTTAAACATGATGCTGATAATACAACACCATAAAGTTATCAAGTTGGTTTCCAGCCTATTGCCAGTCTCACATAACACAAAGCAATAACTACGATTGCACAACTTAACTAAAGCTGAATTTCCAACCTACCTTGTCATAACACTGAAACTCGCCCAGTTCATGAGGCAAAGCCATATTTGGTTTATGGGAAGAGAATGATGGATATCTTAGTTCACCGGAAGGACCCATGCCAATCTGTACACCCTGGAAAATGAACAGAGTTACAACAAACTACAAGTAACACCTGGTAATAAACCATCATTGAAATTTGAATCCTCATTCCGTTGTAAACATCCTAAACCATCATAGAACCTTACTGTGATGATAAAACCAAGCGAAGGCCTGAAAGTGTCTCTGAAGTCTCTCATAAAATCTGCATATGTTTGAACAGGAGAACGTCCACGGAGCACAGGAAGACTATCACATCCAAGGGAAATGTATTCAGCATTTCTTCTTCCAAACCGGTCAGAATATGCTAACTCTGGATCTTTATGTATCTCATCAAGCACCCATAGAGGAAGTGGTATCCTACACAAGGGGGACAAACTTCCAAGTATGAGGCTTATGTCTAGGAAACAATAGCTACCTACAAAAATAGTGATAATACAAATAAACCAAAAATCAACTCTGCTCAGAACAAGACTAGCCGGTAACATCTCCACACAATATTTGAAAAAAAAAAAATTACAGGCTGGAATTATTATTTTCCCACTCACTACTAAAATATATTAATTAAAAAAATCTACAGTTTATGTTAATAGATTTTGTAACTGTGAAAGATGAACAACTATGATATCTATAATATCATTTATAATGCCCTTTTTCGACTAGGCAAGATCAGCTACATTGATCAATAAATGTCATTTGCGATTTAGCTCTTCATTTTTTCAAGATATGACAAAAAGACAAGGGTCAGGTTAAGCAAGCACTCAACACTTAGTGTAAAATACACGCTATTCTTTTTCTTAGACCTATCAAACAAACAAGTACTTGTTAAAATTAATTACAGGCCACAGCAGAGGGGCAATTAAGAGGCACCTAAAAGCTTTAAAAAAATAATAATTACACTTCTATAGCGGCATAGCATTGCTCACCTAGACTGCAAAATAAGATGCAAGAAGACTAATAGACTTTTATCAGGTTTAGCTACTCGTCCCTCCACAACACAGACACTGCTAATACACCAACCACCTATCCTGTCCTGGCACCACAACATGCAAATTCCAGCCAGCAAACAAAACATCCCTCCAAACCTAAAGGTAATTTTCCCCCAAAGAACTAACACACACTGAATGTTCAAGCTATTTACGGATCCCAAACCCCTGAATGCCCAAACCACACTCAATTTCAAGTACTGCAGTGTAAACCAAAACGAAACTTCACACCATTCCAATCGAAAAACTAATCAACAGAAACAATCAAATCAAATCAATTAGCAAATATACCAATTAGGATCACCAGGGCCTGTTCCGCACTGATGGAAGGCGAGAACAGCTCGAACCTTGAGGCCACACATGCAAGCCATCATCACGAGCTCCCGATACCCTCGCCAATTGTAAACCCTAGGCTCGTTCCTCTCGACCAGTCCCCACCAAATCTCCACCACCACGCCCTCCACGCCGGCAGCCGCGAGAGCCTTCAGCGAGAACATCATCGCCTTGGGCCTCCAGAGCTTCCCCTCTGGCCCCACCGAATTCACCGGCAGCGTCACGAACACCGGCGATCCACTCCTCTCGCGCTGCGGCGAGAAGTCGTGGTGGAGCTCGTACGGCGCATCGCCGTTGTCCGGTGAGACGGAGCCGCCGGCGCCGGAGGACTTGGAGGAGTTGAAGCGAGAAGAAACGGCGAGTCGCCGGCGGGTTCGGTTGCTGCAGAATTTGGGGAAGGTGACGGAGGGGAAGCGAGCAGGGCAGGGAGTTGAATCGTTCCTGATTGAGGGGAAGGAAGGAGAGAAGGTTGCGGTTGATTGGGAAGCGATCACCATTGATTGGGGAAGTGAAAGCTAAGGGGTTAGGGTTTGAATGAATGAGTGTGTGATCGAGAGAGTGTACAGTGATGAATGCATAACTGCATACAACAAACACACGACAGTACACTACTCCCAGGATGTGGAGGAGAGATTATACGCCTTTTTCACTTTTTCTTTATTTCTTTTTAACGTGCTTTTTTCTGGTTCTTGCGGAAAAAAATCATTATACGATCATTTTTTAAGATATAAAAAAATTACATTAATTGATAAGTTAAATTCTATCGATAATATAAATAACAAAAATATTAACGATAAAAAAATCACATTTGATAATGTATAAAAAAATTTAGTTGAGAGGATTTATTTTTTTGTTTATTATCTTAAAAATCTTTTATGTAACAACACATTATTAGATGATCGTATAACATAGAAATTAATCTCAATTAAAATTTTAAATAAATTCTAAAAATATTTTGATAAGATTTTATAATTTAAAATTTTCAAATAAGTTTCTATAATTTAATCATAATAACGGTTTGTAGGTGTATATAAAAATTATTAATGGGATACTGAATTATTTACTTCTAAGGTTATCTAAAATATATTACGTACAATATTTCGATCCAAAAGTAAAAAATATTCAAGCACGAAATTTATTTAAAAATATTTTTTTTATTAACAACAGAGAAAAACCCCATTTAAAAATAATAATGCAGTACAAAAACTAACACACCACTTACTTTTTCCTTTAAGGTTTTGCGTCACAGAAAAGGACACCCTAAAGCTTAATCTAGGGTCACCACAATCATATTAATGAATACATGCAATCCCTTCCACCACTAACATATAGGTTTGGGCTTATTTGACGTTTTCATGTAGTTTCTAAAAATGATTATTTACGATAATCATTTGGAATATTTACTTATTCAACTAAAGAATTACATTTAAACTAGTTTTAAAGCTAGTAATATTTACAGTGTTATAATAAAAATCATATAATTTGAATTTACCGTAAATATTATTTAATCATCATTTTGTGGTTGAGCCCTAGTTATTAAAATCGCGTTTTAACTCGTAAATTAATACGAGCTTACATTCCTAGGCAGTAAAATTGAGTTGACTCACATGTAGACTTATTTCTGGGTAAACTCGGTTAAAATCGCATAAAATCGTGAATTTATGTCCGATTTCACGAGTTCAGAACAGAGGGCACAAATCAGCAAAACGACGTCGTTTTGAGCGTCTGAGGAGATTTGCGTTTTGCCTTTCAAAATGACGTCGTTTTGTGCTTCTAAGGGATTAGGTCTGCGTCATCTTCGCCTTCGCCATTCGCCTCCATTCGTTTCTCACTCATTCGTTTCGTTCTACTCTACTCCTCCTTTGTGTGGCTGCTTCGCCTTCGCCATTCTGTTGCTTTGTTTTGTTGCTTCGTTCTGCTGCTTTGCCATTCGTCGTTCAATCTCACTCATTCGCCATTCGTTCTGTTGCTTCGGCACTCACCGGCGCCGTCACTAGTTTCGTGCTCCACTGCTCCATCGCCACTCCTTCAGCACTCCACCGCCAGGTCTGAGGTCTATTTCTATTTATATTTCTGAAACTCTGAAACTCATAAACTCTGTTCCATATGTGTTTCTATTTTGATTTGATGCTCAACTTATGTTAATGCTATTCATATTTGGTCTGAAATTAAGTTTATGTTGAACTTTGAATAATATTGATTTGATTTGAAGCTTTTAATTGAAACTTGATTTGGAGCTTTTAATTAAAACTATGAAAATTGAAGCTTTAAATTGATTTGATGTTGAACTTATGTTAATGTTGTTCATATTTGGTCTGATTCTGAAATTAAGTTAATGCTGACCAAGGAAGAAAATCCATAAAGGATATACACTTCAAGGAAGAAAATGATTCACCAAAATGTACACTTCAAGGAAGAAAATCCATAAGGGATATATTTGATGAATGAGATTGATCATTGATGGATATATAATATATTTCTACTTTGCATTTTAGAATGTCCGAAACTGTTGGGTCAGGAACTGGATCAAGGTCAACAGGGTCGGGTACTAGACGTGGTGCTACCTCTAGAAGAAAAAACGCCGCTGGAAATAGGCTTGGTATTGGATGGAAGCATGGGATTGATGTTCAAGGAAATGCTAGGAAGGTTAAATGCAATTATTGCTCGAAAGTTATTAGTGGAGGAATTTTTTGATTCAAGCATCATCTAGCTGGTACTAGAGAAGATGTCGAAGCTTGTGCTATTGTGCCTCGAGAAGTTAAAGAGTTGATGTTGAAGGTTTGTGCAGAGGCTAAAGAAGCATCGTTAAAGAAAAGAAAAGTTGATGAGGATTATGCTGAAAAACAAGGCAAAGGTATTCTTAATTTTGGTACAAACGAAAAAGGTGGAGGGGGAATTCATGCAACAATAAACCAAGTCATGAAGAGGGACTTAAAGGATCAAGTTGATTACCAGTGCGGCATATTCTTCTACACAAGTGTCTTGCCTTTTAATATTGTGAGTTTGCGAAATTCTGTGAGATGGTTGGGAAATATGGAATTGGCTATAAACCTCCTTCCTTTCATGACATGAGAGAAAAACTTCTGAAAAAAAAAAAGCAATGGAGAATATTGATGTAACTCTTGAAGAATTTAAGGAGGAGTGGGATAGAACTGGTTGTTCAATTATGTCTGATGGATGGACATATAAGAAAGACGTAGTATTTGTAACTTTGTGGTGAATAGTCTTAAAGGAACAGTTTTCCTATATTCATTGGACACTTCTGACATATCTAAGACTACTGATAAGGTTTTGAAGATGTTAGATGATACTATGAACTTTGTGAGAGAGGAGAATGTAATCCAAGTGGTTACAGATAATGTTGCAAACTACAAAGCTACTGGAGAAATGTTAATTCAACAAAGGAATAGGTTGTATTGGACTCCATGTGTTGCGCGTTGTATTGATTTGATATTGGAGGATTTGGAAAAAAAAAACTTAAAGGTGCTTCAAACAACCTTAAAGAAGGGAAGAGAAATTACTACCTACATCTATGGAAGAACCATGCTCATTAGCCTCATGAAAAAATTTACAGAGGGGAAGGACTTGATTAGGCCAGGGGCAACTAGATTTGCCACTGCCTATTTGACTCTTTCTTGTCTTAATGACAACAGCGTAGCATTGATGAGCATGTTTAGCTCAAGGGAGTGGAAATCAAGTAAATTTGCATCTACAACTGAGGGGAAAAGAATCCAAAGCATGGCCTTGGATAGCCGATTTTGGAAGAACATACTCATTTGTCTCAAGGTTGTTGCCCCTCTCATTACCGTCCTTCGTTTGGTTGACTCAGATGAAATACCAGCTATGAGTTTCATATACCAGCTAAGGAAATGATAAAGAACAACTTTCGTCAAGTTAAGAAAATTTATACTTCAATTCTAATTGAACCTTTGTTCAACTTTGTCTTGTTTAGTTCTTATAGAAGAATATGTAATGTTCTTTTAAATTTGTACTCGTTTGCAGTTATGAACCTATTTTGAAAATTATTGATGAGAGGTGGGCAGGGCAACTTCATAGGCCTTTACATGCTGCTGCATATTACCTTAATCCCTATTTTCATTATGACCCAACTTTTAATTCTGATGCTGTTGATATCAAACAAGGATTGTATAATTGTGTGAGAAAATTGGTTCCTGATCAGACTGAGAGGAACAAGATTAGTGTGCAGCTGCCTGATTTTCATTATGCTAGGGGTATGTTTGGTATTGACACTGCAAAGGACAATCAAAAGACTATGCTACCTACTGAATGGTGGGATTTTTATGGTGACGGGTGCCCAGAATTGAAGAAGTCTGCTATTCGTGTTCTTAGCTCCTCTGGATGTGAGCATAATTGGAGTGCATTTGAAATGGTAAGTGAAGTTAATCCGTGGTCTTGTTTCTATTTCCTTAATTTGATTTGTTTAGATTTAGCATAAGTTTTGATTTGTTTAAACTTTATGGCTTGGCTTTTAAGTTGTAATAATTGTTTGTTTGCTTTCATACTTATAAGTATGATAATAAATTTTTAGATCTTTTTTTATGATTTTAGGTTCATACAAAGAGAAGAAACCGCTTGCACCAGAAAAAGATGAATGACTTGGTCTATGTGATGTACAACTTGAAATTAAAAAGTAGGCAAATAAAGAGAAATCTCATTCTTCGTTTTGATGATATCAATTCTGATGACGAATGGATCACTGAACAAGGAAATGAGGATGATGTTTATGAAGCAGATGATGAGAGTGGTCAACCACCACCACCACCAATGAATGGTCCTGCTAATGGGCACACTACTGAGACTAATGTTGATGGAGTCGAAGGTGAACATCATGCTATTGAAGTGGATGCCGAAAATGTGATCCTTAATGTTTCCATTGATGATCCCATTGATGTGGATGTTGGAAATGGTATACATAATGATGTAATTGTTGATGAAAATGAAGTTGTGTCTAATGAAGAGGAAGATGATGATGATGATGTTGGAAGATTTGAGTTTTGAAACTTTTGTATTTGAACTATATAGTAGTTTAGTACTTTATATTTTCTCTATCTTTTACTGTGTTTTGTTGTGAACTTGGACTAAGCATTATATATGAATTAAACTTAAAACTCATATATTTCATATTTATTTGTACTTTGTTATGGAGTTAAAAATATTTATGAATTTCTAGTTTTATTAATTATATTTTTGTAGCATAATAGTTTTTCTGAGTTTACGAAGACTCCACGAGTTTACTTAAACTCTCGAGTTTGATAACCTTTATTAAGCCCACGGCTTAATAATTGATTTAAGATTCATGAGTCTAAAATTCGACTGATCTCACCCTCTGCATGCCTTAACTAAAAAATAAAAATTTGCTTTGCGCAAGAACAATTTAGGCAAAAGGACTAGCGTGGAAATTCTGCGAACTCGTCCGACGTTTCTCATATCCATTCCCTTCTCATAAATAGTTTCGTAATGATACCAAATCTCTTAATATATTTGTATATCAAAACCTCAAACGTTATTTCATTGCTGATGCTTGTTTTTAAATTCATAAATCGAAATATAGAACAGAAACTTAGAAAAAGTTCTAAATAGGTCAACCAATTTTTTGAAACTTCAACAGGATGTAAAGAATTTCGCTAACACACTATCAATGTTTGAAGTCACATTTCGTTAGGCGCAACTCGTACGGCCATGCATCTCCTTCATAGACATAACACCCTCGAATTGGTACTGGGTCAGCTTCTACACCTGCGTACGAATAGGTGGTAACAAACACTAATGAAAGCTGTATTATCTACCACCATAACAATTTGCTTGGCTACCAGCTTTCGATCATAAAAAAATGGTGACACGCGACTAAACCAAGCAGGGCACATACATTTCCCGTCAATTAAAAAAAATTATATGCCCCATGAAATTCAAAGACGCGACTAGACATAGGATCACATCAATTAGATAAATAACATAAAAAACTCAAAGGAGACAATAATTTGAACAAAAAAACTAATATGTTGCATTACCTATTCCAAAACACATGGAATGACTAAGACGATCACTCTACAGCAATAGTAAAAGAAAAAAGATGACATAATGTATTCCCCCATTTGACTGCCCCAACCCACNCCCCCCCCCCATAAACTCCAAACAATCAAAATATGCATGCCCAATAGAGACGGCATAGTTCCTCCCCCATCACTACCCGCTTTCTGTCCCTGTAAACCGCATCTTTTCTGCCAAGTTAGCAGAAAGATTGGTCATCACCCACCGACTTCCTCCATAGCAATGCATAACAATAAATTTTAAAAAAATAAAAATAGAAGAGAAACGCAGACTCCATGTTGCTGACATGAAATGCAGACAGCGAAAGGACCAAAACACCTGTGCCCAAAAATGGTGATGACCCGACTCATGGTATGCAGTTGAGAGATGAGACCTCGATGCAACAAATGCAGATGTATGCAAGGACTAGATCCATCAAGCAGCAACAGCCTCAAAATGAAATTGCTCGACTGATTGCCAACTTGGCCCATTCGGCAGATTCCTTGATCAAATGATCATCAGATGACAAACACTCTTTGAGAAAGTCTTTGCTGGACACAGACTGCTGAATCAATGGACCCGCATTACTACCCAAAGTATCAGCCAGGTCTCCAAGCACACCAATTGCCGTCTTAGTCACAACATCATCCCTGAAAACACAAGATGCAGATGGATTAAAATAACCGATATTACACAGAATCAGCAGAAGCAAAAATTCACATACAGATAGATTTATAAAAACCAAGTACTCACATGTCCTTCTCCATGTACAAACTGTCCAAGAATTGCAGTACATGAGGAGCATAAGGCATCAGGAGCTGGGTCTTCGGGGAGCCCTTAAACCCTTGGAAGATCCCTGAGTAAGCCTCGAGGATACCATTTCTCAAAGAATTCGTGTACTCTGTCATATCGTCATCAGCACCAGATGTATGAGCAGAGAGCTCAGCAGCACTCTGAAGCATGGGCATAGCATACAACAAGTACTTTTCAAAGTGTTCTCCAATTGCCAAGGCAATGTCACCAAAACATGAAAAAATCGGTGGCTTCACGGATCTATGCAACTGATTGCTGGACAAATCCTTAAGAAGCTGGGTCATTATTCCGTCACAATAAGGCAGTATTTTCTCCTCCAACGCCCTGCATACATCACCAACCACACCCACTGTGATAGCACAAACCTGGTAGTCTTCAAAATTTTGAAGACCCATCTCCAAATACTTATAAAATTCTGTCATATATTTAGCAAAATCGGAACCAGTTGCATAGGCCAAAGCTCCAATTGCAAGCATAGCCTCCTCATGAGCTGTTGCACTTCGGGAAGCAAACACTCTTAAAAACAAGGCCATAATTTGGTCAGCATACTGCATGAAATGATATTTCGTTGGTTCAGATGAACCTAACTTCTGTATGATGACCTGCAAGCAACCACAGAGAAGGCCTTGTAACTCATTCTGCTTCTCATCAGGTGCAACCTTCTGACTCTCGAGCGTCTGGTGGAGCTCCATCATGATAAGAGGTGCAAGTTGCACCACCATTGGGGCTGTTTCATCATTAGAACACCGCACTACTTCATTTAAGGCCTCATAGGCTGCCGTTCTAAGGCGTGACTCTAAAGCATCCTCTCTATGAGTTACAGTGAGAAGAGCTTGAACAATATCTTGAAAGTAGGGAGTCAACGGAGAGGATGCTGATCCAGCATCTTCATAACCTTGGGCAAGAAAATAAAGAGCACCACATGCCTTCTCTGCGACATTGGGAACATCTTTCATGCTCTGGAGCAGCACAGTAACAATCTGTTGGCAGTTCGCTGGAGTGATAATGGGTGTATCCAAAGCTGAACCATGCAAAAATTCGAACATCCTTCCAAGAGTCCATGCAGTAGTGTCCTTCACATGATTATTTGGGTCTTTCATCAGTGCAGTAAGCATGAAGTTCAAAGCCATATTCACAAGTGGCACAAGCTTGTCAGGGGATGGACCATCTAGAATAGAGCCAAAGGCATAAGTGGCTGCTTCCCTTTGCCTCCAATCTGGTTTAGTTATATTCTCTTCAATAAATGGCATAACCAAAGGCACAATATCGTCCCCCACTGTCCGTGCAACCAACCCCAAGCATGTGCCTCCAGCCATAGCAATGTTCCAAGCCCCTTCTTCCTGATCTTGATCCTCTTCTTGCTTTAGCAGTGTCTCCAATAACATGGGAACAAGAAATGAAAGTGCCTGCTTAATAAAGTAAAAGCAAGGAATATCTGAATCCGCACTAAATTCACCTCCATAATCTTCTAATATATCAATTTCTTCATCACATATTGAACTCCAGAACTCAATGGCCTGAAGAGCAACTGGTTCCTCATCTTCCCTCACAGCCTTGGAAGTGATGTTGAAGATGTCTTGAATGTAAGGAGCCAACTTTTCATAGTATGTTGAGGAAATGGCTACCAAACACTCAAAAGCTGCTCGTCGAATCTTTGAGTCAGGTGAAAGAGTTGTCTCACAAACAATCCTCATGATGTAATCACGCTCCATATCATTAGAAAAATTTGCCTGAGCAAAACCCAATGCGTTGTACAAAGCTCGTACAGCAGCAAGCCTGACATCATTGTTTTCTTCTGTAGAATTCATTCCCTGAACAACCGCAGTAAGTATCTTATTTACATGATCCTGGTCTACCACATCTGGAGAGACTTCTTCGCAAATGTACCCAAGGGTCTCAAGAGTTGCCTGCCTCGTAGGAGCAGGAAGCTGATGAGCATTTGACAAGAGGGATCCTATCAGTTCAGGCCATTGCTTGTGAGGCAACTCAATGCCAGCGACCTTTGCAATAACTTGTGATACAGTTGATCGAGCATCAGGGGAAGGAGAAGAAAGGGTCCTCAACAAGAAAGCTTTAATCTGGGCTCTCAAAGTTGGATCCAACGAAAGCCATCTTTGAACAAACTCTATTTTTCTGTGTTGTTCCTTTGCATCCAGAGCATTCTTGAGAATTAGACCTGCTAACTTCCGACTTTCTGCAGGCTTGTCATCATTTGCCAATTCCCCAGCAAGAGAAAACAAGAAACTTTGAAGATTCTGTTCCTGAAATTGTTTCAAGTTTTCTTCTGCTTGTTTCCTGACAGCGCCATCTATTGCTTGCGCATTTAAAAGAATTTGAGTAACTTCCATGGCCATCGAAACCTGAAACACACGTGCAATCACATCAAAAGGGAGCACTAAAATATAAACTCAACAAGCAGACTAGTGACAGCAATTTGTTGGGTATGAAACAAAGTTTCTTTCACTAGTCTGCTTAATAGATAAAACAGGACTTAACCACAGCAAAATCATGACTAAATGAGCAAACAAGATGGCGTTCAACTACTTTATTCATCAGCTTGATATCATATCAATATCCATGTCACAACTCACAACATATAACGAGACAACAACACAAATGAATATTTATTTAAAGAGGCATAGCATTAACAACAAAGCACCAAGTGATCCTGCGTACGACAAATTTAAAACAGATGAAGGGTTCATCAACCTCAGATGTAATATGACGTATCATGTATGGGCTTTGGCTACGACTACATAACACAGACAAAACTGACTTCAAAAGTAAAACAGCAATTCAAACAGTGTTCTACTGATAAAAATTTGAACAAACCCTCTCATAAACCTCATATCGCTGGAAAGAGCGCATCCGCCGATAAGTGTACACAATATTTTGTACCACACGCGTTTTCTCAAAAAGTATGCTTTATAACACTAGAGGACTGTTTTTTGCACAGGTCCCAACAGATCGAAAATACAAGTCGTAAGGTTCGCATCTGCTTTCTACATTCCCCTACATTCCCTCAGCGACCAAACAAACAGTGAATCGCTGATTCTAAACGGTCCGATTTAAATAAAATCGATTCAAATAAACCACCAGCGAACAACACTAAAAGAAATTAGGAAAAACAAAATAGAACTGACTCTGATCAGAAACGAAACCGGAACAAACAAATTAGTCGAATAAACTACCAACACGAACCCTGGATCACTATCTCGGATCAGCGCTCGAACTAGTGAAATCAAAAAACAAAGCAAAGCGAAGCGAAGCATGTCAATAGAGATTAGAAGAGGAAATCAATGAAGAGAGAACTCACGGCGAGTTAAGGAATGGAATCGGCGGCGGGGAAACGAGTGAGGAGCGAGTTGAACTCAGGAGGGGCGCGGCGACTCAAACCCTAGCAGAGTGTGGGAAAAAGCAAAGACGCCAGTGTTAAAATTTTGTTTCTTCAATACGCCCTTTTTATATTCGTTGTACGACACTCCCGGAGTGAAGCGAGACAATATCCGCCGTTGATTCAAATAGGATAGATCTGGGCCCTCCGTTTGTCCTATCAACGGCTCAATTTTGAAATGTTTGATGGATCTTGATTTTTCATTTTCTAGTGTGAGCGGTGTCAGGTGGTTCCCACGCGACAGTTGTTGCGCGTGTGTGGGGCGTGGGGGTTCAAATGAATACCATATGATATGGGTTGGGGCAATTTCTTATAGGTTGATTTTTTTCTACGCGCCGTGTCAATGGTGTCTGATTAATAGTGACTAATGACTATTGTGGTGTAGTGATTTAATAATTGCTATCATTGCAGGGGTATTTTCTTCAAAAAATTAAAATGTAGTACGCATAATCAACGCTGTAGCTTCCTACTAATTTTTTAATTTTCTTCCTTACAAATAATTATATGGCCAGAAAAAAAATTAAATTCTTTCGAGTGAAAATTTTAAGAGTATAACTTGAATTCAAATTTCAAAATTTTGCTTAAACAAAACAAATGTCAACTTTTTTTTATTAAATAGCAATTTATTTAAGCTAACTAAACTTTCATTTGATTCTTATTACATTATTAAAAAAAGTATTTAAAAAATGTAACTAATCAATTTATAAATTAATATATTCACTTTTATAAATAACATTTAATTTTTCTCTTATTATTTTATCGCTAAAAATGTCAAGTATTATTTACGATAATGGGTAGATTAAATTGTTAAGTTTTTCAAACATTAATCCTTAATAACGTGGTATATGTTTCATTCCTCAATTTTTGTATCACTACCAAATAGATCTCTTTTCTCTACTTAAACAAAATTTAAGGTGCAAAGAATCAGTTTTACTTTTTTATTTTATTAATTTAAAGGTAAAATCTCTCACTTTATATTTTAAAATGAGTTTTACTTCAAAGAATTTAATTTTAAATTTAAGAAAGTAATTATGATATTGATAAGTGAACGTAATCTTATATTTGTATTAAAAGTTGACAATATTTTGTTTTTGTTTGTTCAAATGATTTGATATTTTCTACCAAAAAATATTTGGTATTTATCTTACCTAAATAATTTTTTACATTCAAATATTGTAAATAAAATAAATTAACGTTGTCCAAAATTATTTTATGATTGATCGATCCGACTTAAATCATATAAGTCAAAATATAGTTAACTTCAATTACTTGTAATTGAAAGGAAAACATACACAGAATAATTATTGTCTACTGCACAACCCATAATTTTTTTGTAAGTATGTATAAAAGTTTATCAGCAAATTAACAGAAAATTTGAGGAGGAGAATGCATAACGTAAATAAATCCAAATTGATACTCTCTAAGTAACAAGGCTAACACCTGTTGGAAGCTTAGACTTTTTCCCAGCTTTCAATGCATGATTCATTGAAAACTTTTAATTGAATCCTATAAAACATTTTTCCTCTCCTAAACCAACTCACAAACATCCTAAACAATTAAATGAGAGAATGTGTAGACTAGGCTATCACGAAAAATCCAATGTCTTGTTGTCCCCAAGCCCAGCAACCCTTAGAAGATTAACAATACGAACGAATTAGATGACAATGACATCGTTTCCGTCACTTATAATGTGATAACAGTGAAAAAATGTATTGGAGAATTGAGGCCCAACAATGATCTCAAAGTAATTGCAAGAATTTTTATAATAAGGAGCCAAATGGCTAGAAGAGGATGAAGATGAAAACAAATGGTCAGAACAAAATCAAAATAAGATTTCAGTGTTAGTGGCGCTAAGCAGTTCTATCGAGAAGGATACTTACAATGGGTTGAAAATGTGTTTAGAAGACGAAATGCTATCTTGTGTAATGAAATAATGCTAGGAAGCCAATCCAACTTGTGTAATATAATGAATATAGAGAGTTTTTTACTCTTTTGCCCTTATTGTTCAAACAATTTACCAAATTACCTTTGTTTTCAAACTATTCCCCAAACTACCACGGTTTGGGCTGACGTGGCATCCGCACCACGCTTGGCATGCCACGCAGGATTCGCCAACCAGGGAGGCGAATTCCCCTGGATTCGCCAACAAGCCAGGCGAATTCAGTGCAACCAAAAAACCCTAATTTTCACTAAAATCGCCAACAAGATTGGCGACTTCAATATACAAAATATATAATATAAAAAAATGAGAAATAGAAATAAAATAAAGTAAAGATAGAATAAAAATAAAATAAACAACATGTTCTTATTCAAAACGCCTTGTAATCTTCAACCAATTATGTGCTTCAATATAATTACTGGGGGTAAGGACTGTGGCTTGTTTCCAATATTCAGCGGCTTGATCAAACCAAGCCTCCACAATTTCAGAATCTCCCTGTTGAATGGCCTGTTCTCCGCGATCGGAATAGGGGACTCAAATTTCTAATTCCAGTTTGGCCTTCTCTAGTGCTGTCTTTGCTGTTATCTACTTCGTTTCTCTCTCCTCGGTGAGCCTCCTCGCCAGTTTCGCTTCTTTAGTTCTATCCTTCAAGGTTGTGTCCGCCTCCACTATTCTTCTTTTCAAGTCACCAAGACGAGTCTCAATGTTCAAGCTCTCCGACTCGCAAGACTTCAGCTGATTCTGTTTTTCTTGAAGCATGGCCTCCAATTGAGAGACTTCCTCGCGGAGCCAATGTCTTCGCTGGTTATATGCTTCAAGTAAAGCCTCGGCCTTGACACAATCTTCATGGATTCGAGCAAACCTCGCCTCTCCTCCTCGATACGCTCATTGACGCTAAGGGAATTTTCGATAGACTTGTCAATATCTGCTACCGCTGATGCACAATTGATGAAGTCCAACACGTGCTCGGAGAAATGTTTGTAATCGACCGAGAGACCATCCAATACAGAAAAAGCGTCCTCCACAAACTATCTCATGGGCTCGTTCTCACAAGGATCAAGGGACTCGAGATCGTTAAGAAGGTCCTGTTGTACAATTAATATAGCTTGCCTTTCCTTTCAGCCTTTGACTTTGGCCTTCTTTGACTGCCGCCTTGTGATGAATTCTGGCTAAGATTAACAACATCACCAAAAACCTCAGTATGGCCAACAGCATCTCTGGAAGCCTCAGAATGGCCAACATCTCTAGAAGCCTTGGTATGGAAACTATTTCAAAGTTGGGAAGGAAGGCTTATTGAGGTTTCTAATGGCAAGCTGGTTGCGTTCACTAGGATCATCCCAAGTAATTGCTTGTTTAGGTTTGGGAACAACCATTAGATCAAATGTCTACGAGAAGATGCCTGTAGAGACAAGACAGAATCCATGTGAATAATGTAAAATCAAAGTGGACACTAATGTGATGAATATAAGGAATAAATATGAGGAAATCATGCCCGCAACAAAAAAAATGGCAGAGGTCTAGGGAACTTCAAGCCTTGTGTGGGATGGATAAAAAGAAGACGACCTAACCAACCCATTAGACAATGTCCTGCAATTAAGCCAATCAATAGAAATTCTCACACATGGCTTTCTTGAATGTCGCATAAAATTTTCCAAGAGAACACGCTCATACTACTAGCAAAATTAATTTTTATGATCAAGGTGAAAGGTATTAATTGATTGAGACTTGAGATGACATTTAATATTGACTTGATGCAGAAGAACAAGAAAGACATAAAATAGATGTCTCTCCTACGCCTACAATCACTGTCTCTCCTACGCCTACAATCACTATGGCTAAAACAATAAAAATAATAACACAACTACTTAAAGCAATTGATAACAAGGATGTCACTAGGCTCTGTCAGTGGAAAAAGAAAAAGAAATATTAATTAAAGGAAATGTGAAAGGAATAAATATATTTCTGATATAAAAAATAGAAAACCAGACTTATGTATATGAGTACTACCAAATAATGCATCAGTAACAGCACCGACAAAAATGTGATTTGGAAACAAATTT
>QANU01084587.1:0-28680 GCA_003254905.1 Nissolia schottii | reverse complement strand
GAGAGACCCACTTCAGTCACCGAGCTATGGAGTTTTCTAGGATTTGCTGGTTATTACAGGAGGCTTATTCAGGGATTTTCACAGATTGCTTTGCCGTTCGTTGACGAAGCTGACACGGAAAGGGGCAAAGATGAATTGGTCCGCAGAATGTGAACGGAGTTTCTGCGAGTTAAAGGAGAGGTTGACCACTGCTCCAGTGCTAGTACTACCTGATCCTCAGGAACCTTTTGAGGTCTACTGTGATTCGTCAGGGGCTGGACTAGGTTGTGTTTTGATGCAGCGACGTCAAGTGATAGCTTATGCCTCGAGACAGTTGAAGCAACATGAGGTAAACTATCCTACACATGACTTAGAGTTGGCTGCGGTGGTATTTGCATTGAAGATTTGGAGACATTATTTGTATGGAGTTCGATTTGAGGTGTATTCAGATCATAAAAGTCTGAAGTACCTGTTTGATCAGAAGGAGTTGAACATGCGTCAGAGGAGATGGATCGAATTCCTTAAGGATTATGATTTCAACCTCAATTACCACCCAGGGAAGGCTAATGTAGTAGCTGATGCTTTGAGCCGGAAGTCTTTGCAGATGGCTCATATGATGGTACAGGAAGCAAAGTTGTTGGAGGAGTTTCGTGATCTCAACCTGACTGTTGCACGTCAGCATGACAGGTTAACATTGTATCCTCTTCAAGTCAGTAGTGAGTTTAAGCACCGCATTGTGGAGGCACAGAAGCATTGTCGAAAAGATGATTGGTGCAAGTTTAGCAAAGCCGTTGAGGAGGGTAAAATTAAAGAGGCGACTAAAGATGCTGATGGATCCTGAGATTTGATGGGCGCATCTATGTGCCTCAGGAAGGCAGCTTAAGGGAGGATATTTTGCAAGAAGCTCACAAGAGTCAATTCACGATGCATCCAGGTACTACTAAGATGTATCATGATCTTAGGCATATGTTTTGGTGGCCAGGGTTGAAAAGAGATGTTGAGGACTGGGTACAGAAGTGCTTGGTTTGCCAAAAGGTAAAGATTGAGCATCAGAAACCACCAGGGCTGCTGAATCCTCCAAAAGTTCCAGAGTGGAAGTGGGAGGCCATAGCCATGGATTTTGTTTCAGGTTTACCACGTACCTGAACTGGAGTTGATGCTATTTGGGTAATTGTGGACAGATTGACCAAGTCTGCTCACTTTATCCCAATCAAGATGACATATGCATTGGAGAAACTTGTACAGCTGTATATCAAGGAGGTGGTAAGATTGCATGGAGTACCATCTTCTATCATTTCAGACAGGGATCCTAGATTTACTTCCAGATTCTGGACTGCGTTTCAGAAAGCTTATGGATCGCAGTTGCACTTGAGTTCTGCATATCACCCTCAGTCTGATGGTCAGTCTGAACGTACTATTCAGACCTTGGAAGATATGTTGCGAGCTTGTGCACTTGATACACTAGGAAACTGGGAGGAAATATTGCCATTTGTGGAGTTTGCCTACAACAACAGTTATCAAGCCAGTATTGGTATGGCTCCATTTAAGGCATTGTATGGCCAGAAATGTCAGTCGCCTTTGTGTTGGAACGACAGCAGGCAATATCGTTATCTAGGTCCTGAAGAGACCCGAGAAATCGAAGAATTGATGAAGTTGTTGCGTAAAAGAGTGCTTACGGCGCAAAGTCGGCAGAAGAGTTATGCAGATAACCGGAGAAGGCCGCTTGAGTTCCAAGAGGGAGATCATGTCTTCCTAAAGGTTACTCCGGCAACAGGTATTGGGAGGTCATTGAAGATCAAGAAGCTGAACCCCCGATTCATTGGGCCGTTCCAGATTCTAGATCGTATCGGTCCAGTAGCATACCGAATAGCTCTTCCACCGAATCTTGCCAACATTCATAATGTTTTCCATGTCTCTCAGTTGCGCAAGTATTATGCATCCCCCGACCATGTGTTGCAACCGGAACAGATACAGTTGAGAGAAGATTTGTCTTTACCGCTGACACCACAGAAGATTATTGATCATAAAGTTCGCTAGACAAGGAACAAGGAGATTCCTATGGTACAAGTGGTATAGACGAACGGAGAAGTTGAAGAGCACACATGGGAATTAGAAACGGATATGAAGCAAGCTTATCCGGAATTATTCTAAGAGGTATGGATCTATCCTTATCTTTCAATTTCGAGGATGAAATTTTTCGAAGGGGGGTGTAATGTAACAACCCGACTTTTTCCTCCAATTTAAAATGCTAATTAAGGCAAAATTAAAAGTATAATAATAAGGAAAAGGCAAGATAAAATGAATAAAATTCAAATATTAATTTTGTTTCTGTATTTGTTTCTGTAATATTAGTTAAAAATAATTCTTTGACGATCTTGTGACGTCCGGTGACGTTCTGATCGAAATTAGAGTTTTACTGTAATTTCTTTACGAATCATAGGAGTCTGTAAAATATATTAATATGAAAATAAATCAAGAAGATGTCAAGTAATATTTGAGAATTAACCAGGATAATTAATAGGTCACAACGGTATGCCCGGAATAATTTTAGGACGTCCGGACATAAACAATTAATGAACAAGCATAACCTAAAAATCACTAAGGGCAAAATAGGAAATTCTCATGGCCAAGAGACCAAGAAAAGGCTCGGCCAGCCCTTCCCCCATGCAAACCCGAAACACACACACCCAAAGCACTCCAAACTCTATCTTTTTCATCTCCTAAAATTCTCTAAGACCTAAAGCTCCCAAAACTTCACCAAATTCAATTATCATCCTTTGTTTCATCATTAAAACTCACTCCTAAGCACATAAAGAAGGCAAGCAAGTGTGGGTGGTGAGTTTTCCATCTCTTGGAGTAAAGCCAAGTTTCCATAGTTTAGGGTTTTCCTAATTATGCTAAAGTTTCATTTTAGGTCAAGAAGATTCAAGCAAGCAAACAAAGCTTGGTTTCCTTCCTTTCCTTGCATCAAGAAGCTATTTAGGAAGTGGGTAACTCTAGTTCCTTGCCTCTTTGATGCTTCAAGAGGTTTATGTGCTTGTATGTGTATGTATGTGAATTATGGATTTTATGATGAAATATGTTAGAAATGATGTTAGGACTTAGGAAGATAATTCTGGAAGGTCTTGTGACCTTGATTATATGTGATTATTATGCTTGAATCATGTGTGAGACTCATGTAGGGGGCCATGGAAGAGAAGGGAAGAAGATGAAAGAAAATGGCAATTCGGGTTGCATGTCTCGACCAGGGGTCGCTGAGCGAAGCCTCAGGTACCGCTGAGCGAGACATGGCTAACGTGGAAAGGTGAAAAAGATATTTTAAATTAAGGCGGTGGAAGAAGGCTCGAGAAAGTTTAGTCGCTGAGCGATAAGGTTGGTACCGCTGAGCGATGCAACCTTTATCGCTGAGCGCCAAGGTCCAAACCGCTGAGCGAACTTCAGTTTTCGCTGAGCGGCTTGAGACTAAGAAAAGCTGATGGTACCCTCTTGAGGCTCATAATATGGTATTTGATGTGGTATGATGATTGATAGTTGAATTGGATGCACGTGTATTCTGTATGTTATGAAACAATGCTGACCATGTATGTTAGATGTACCTTATGATAGAATCTGTGCTATGCCATGCCTTATGAGTCACTTAGTTAAAGACATGATAAGAAACTCTGAGATAAGTAATTATGCTGAAATGAACCATAGGGAAACTAGCATGCCATGCTGCAGGTACCCTTAATGCTGCTGAATACGGGCCAATGCCCAATGCTGCTGAATAAGGGTCAATGCCCCATGCTGCTGAAAATATGGCTAAATGCCACATGCTGAAAAGGGCTAAATGCCCCAATACTGAAATTGGCTATATGCCACATACTGCTGAGGCCGTGATCACGAGAGCCAAATAACAAGCCCATTTCAGTAGGTCGGATAGACATACTGAAGATGGAAGCCCGCCACAGGTGGTGTCGAGATGGCATACCTGGAGGTGTGCGGTTACCACGCCTATGCATTGTCGTACGGGGGCAAGCTTAGGTGGGGGTACAATACCAGCCCACTGTCGAGGGGTCCCTAGGGGCACACGGCAGGTGGAAGCCCACCGCAGTAAGGTCAGGACAGTGTCGGCCTATACTGAGGGTGTGAGGTTATTCCGTCATACTAGTGTCAACAGAGGACATTATTATGGTGGGAATAACACCTATGCTGTTATACTACTGTAGTCTGCTGCACTGCTGTATTCTGTTATACTGTTAAATGCTGTTACTCTGTTACATTTTGCTGGACATGTTATGCTGCTCATTTTGTCATGGTTATGCTGGCGATTCTGTGATATGTATTCTGCTGAATTCTGTTATGTTTATATTTTGCTGAATTCTGTTATGTCTGTATTCTGCTGAATTCTGCTATGTCTGTATTGGATGATGAGATGTTTATTCTGATGACTCGGTTATGCTGAATGTATTCTGATTACATGCGGTTATTCAATTCAATTTCTGCTATTATGCCATACCGTCAAGAGCACGCTCGAGCCGGTTAAGTATATTTACGAACTGTTAATCAGCACGAGAATGTAGTAAGCAAGAATAGTTCCCATGTCACATGTTAATGCTGATAAAGCCGTTCAAATAGGCAAGATAATAAATAGTAGGCTGATTAGTATGTATGTTCACTAGAGAACTCTAAGCGGCCTGAAGTCTTACATTATCTGATGTACGACTCAGGAACTAAGGTTATTTCCACTGAGAACCTACCGTTCTCATTCCCCACTGTTTTATGACTTCAGGTACAGAAGAGGATGACTCTTATTTTGAGGATGTAGAAGATCCGCCTAATGAGCCATGAGCGGCTAGAAGCTAGATAGAGGATTATGTTTTGCCAAGGGCTTACTGTGTAGCATTCCAGTAGTCCTTGTCTTTTGATGCTGTGTATTTTGGGATGCTGTGTATTTTGGGATTCTGTATGTGACATGTTGATCTATGTACATATTATGTATACAGTGATGTGACTTTGTATGGTGGACCCACTGGATGTATATTACATGTTCTATTTATCATAATGTTATCCGCTTTGTTATATTGATTTATTTCCAACGCATGGCTCTATGTTCTTATTAATATGATACAAGGAAAAGTTTAAACGGATCCTTATTTTATGAACCATGACTATTTTCAAAAGATTACTATGGACTAAGGTATTCTGACCAGGTAGACAACAACCTAGTGAGCTTTGTTTACTACGTACGGGTAAACAGTTAGCTAGGGTGTTTCATTTGGTATCAGAGCAGTTTGGTCCAAAAGAGCCTGATATGATCGGGTCGATGCCGGCAAACAAATCACTGTTCCCTAGGATTCAATTATGATCTTTTTAAATGTTAGACGAGGACTTTTTGTTATCTACGGTCGTCCTAAGTCATACGACGGTCGGTTCCTCATGATGCATGCCCTCGTTACATAACAGTACATATAACTATGCCTGATGGATCCCTTAGAACATTTAAAAACTCAAGTTTCCAATGAGCATTCAAATGAACAGGGTTTTAGTATTCGAATGATTCTTTCATTCGATTAAACAGGGAATTCAATCGATTGAAATCCTTCTCAGGCATTCATTCGATTGAAATCTCCTGCATTCGATTAAAATCCAAAATCTTTCATTGGAATCCCTTGGGAATTCGATCAAATGAAACAGTGTTAAAATTGCTCCCGAGAGCATTTTCTCGCAGGGGCTTCTTACCGTAACTTCTTCATTTCAACAGTGATCCAATCAGTACAGTTATGGTTTCCAAACATCAAAATCATCAAAATCTAACCTTCACAACTTATTCTCTATGATTTGTACAAAGTAGTTTTTCATTCATATACATACAAATACCTATATACAATCATATAAATAACCACATAGACAATGGGCTTAGGGTTACCCACCTCGACATAAAATTCAAGATCGGTAGAAGTGAAGAGAAAAATATCCTCTTCGCGTGGGTATGCTCATCCTATTTTTCCAGAGTCCGGCAGCGCTACCGCGAAGTGCGTGAGCAGAACCGAAACAAAACAAAATGGAGGAGGAAAGTGAAGCAGTAAGCTTCGGTTGGCTTGCCTATTTATAGGCAGCCTGCCTTGCTATTGTGCTTGATATTTTCCATATTTTATTAATATTATATTATTATATAATATAATATTATTATATTATATATGATATATTTTATATACGTATAATAATATATATAATATATTTCCTTCTCTGTTTCTCATCCCAGGAGGGGATGCATCTACTCATACATTGTATTATATATATATATATAATATTGCCTGTTTCTTGTCTGGGGAGGACGTATATACATACGTATATATATTACATATTATATATTATATATTATATATTATATTATATACGTGTACATATATATATATACACTTCCGCAGTGGCCATTCGGCCACTGTAACTATTATATATATTATTATATTATTATTTTAGAAGTCATCTTAGCATATGGATAACCATTAAGGTTTCCTGTACAATTTCAATCACGTTTGATCGTTAGTCGCTCGTGTAGGAATATCCTAAAAATATTCCGGACACATACCCGCAACCTACTAATTTCCTTGATCACAGTGGTATGTCAGGTTAAGGTATTTGTGAACTTATTACCTGGAGGGTAATTTTTATAGATTCCTTGGGTGCCTACCGGGATTCTGGTTTTTCAACGAAAATTGGCACGGACCTCGTGGCACTCCGTGAGGTCACGAAACAATTATTTGACTGGCGTTTGGAAGTAATTAATTTTCTAAATAATTTTTTCAGTCCAAATAATCGTCCTGATTGTGCCTTTAATTTAGACAAAAATTGTGGATTTTCGCGAAATCTTTATAAGGGGAAAATTTGGGATGTTACATTCCACCCCCTTAAAAAAATTTCGCCCCGAAATTCCAGCGTCGCTGAAGTTTCTGGTCATCTTATCATGGACTGTTAGGGCAGTATTTCTTACTACTTACTTACCCTGAGCGAGATAGTCTGTATCCCGGCTGCTTCGGTCGTCATAGTAATGACTTGTCCACACTGCTAGGTCGGGGGTGGGTTACAGTGCAAGTTCTGGAGGTGTGGCCAGGCTTCCCGCATCGATAGTAAATATTTTTCCTAGCTAGGCAAACTCCACGGTGGGCTCTCCCGCATTCTTGACAAGGTGGTATGCATTCTCCTCCTTGCTGTTGCCGTTTTTGGTGTGGGGCTTGACCAAGTCTCATCTTCCTCTGGTATTGCAAGCTACTGTCTTGTTCGGCCAACTTCCTCTTGTTTCTTGCTTTCCTGGCCCTGGCCAAGTTCCTGGCCGACTCTTCTAGCGTCATGCACTTGCTCACCAGGAAAGCATAATCCTCAATGTCCTAGTGGTTGATGGCCATCTGTAATTCTTCCTTCAATCTCTTTTGAAACTTCCCGTACTTCCACGCTTCGCCGGGGTGTAGCTGGTAGGTGCTGGAATAGCGACACAGTCTCTCAAAGGTGGACGTGTGATAAGTGGGTTTTGTACCCTATTTTATTACCCTATGAATGAACAAATGCATACTAAAAATGTGTGATTGTAATACTCAATCAATATGTTTTACACATTATCCTCTCTTGTGAGAAATTAAGAAAACGGCGAGATCAAGCATCATTTTAATCTTAGAATTTAATGAGTATGTTTCTTTTGTAGTGTTCTATTTTGATTGTAGGGTATGAATGTTCAAGAGGATCATTGCTGAAGAATGGAGCAAAGGGCAAAAGCGGAAAAAGAAGCAAAATGACAAAATCAGCAAAGGACCGCTCAACGCATGACAATATCGCTCAGCGCACAACAGGACAAAGGACCGCTCAGCGGTTGTACCCTGTGTAACACCCTAGCTAACTGCATACCCTCGAGTAGTACGTGATGAAAGCCTTTTTAACCACTTTCTAAGACCTTGACACAGCTTAGGTTTTGTCACAACTATGCCAAGCTAGTAGAAAGCTTATCTGCGCTTTTGTCATTCAAATTAAATTTATATATATATATCCTACTTTACGCTTTCAGATTCCAAAGGAATCCGATTGCAGTATAGTCGGGTATAGTCGAACCATAGAGAGTTGCAAAAATACCGTTCTTGAGTTCATTTAATTAAACAATGGAGTGAAGGAATTGATAATTTGTTTTACTAAACTAAATAAGTAAATAGACAACATAAAAGTAAATAGGGAACAAATCAGAGGTAGTTCCGGAGCTTGTTAATAATTTTAATCACATCGTAGTTTCATGTATTCATTATTACACAGAATCATCATTTCTTTTATTACCCGCATTTAGAACTTCTTCATTGCTTTCGCATATGATAAGATTGTAGATTTCCCTTGTTAAACTGTTACTTCCGTATACAAGCTAAACAAAGTACGTCAAAATGATTTCGTATATGTAAGCGGCTAACCTTTATTCCAGTTACGGCAACAAGATTAGATGAATGATTTCAATTCGACTCTAATGGTTGTAATTGTTCATTCACAACGTTCGAGTCTAGAATCTAGTTAAGCGTCATGATGTTGATTTTAACTTGGTTATGACTTAATTAGTATAACAATCGTTCATACAACTAAGTCCCAAATCAAGAATCAAAACACTAAGCAAAGACTAGCATTAAGCATGAATTCATTCAAGCAAATCATAAGAAATAGATAAATTCATATGCAATAGTTACTTGGATACAAGCAAGCTACAATAATGATCAAAATCCCAACAAAAAGAGGATTAGGAATCCATCTTACAAGAGAATCTCGGAGGCAAGGTTTAGGCACTTACCATGACACGTACTCACGCTATCATGGCCATGGCTTCGCCGAGCTTCCTCGATCTCCGGCTCCTTCACAAGCCTCGTCTTTGTTCCTAATCTAACCTAACTAAACTAAGCTTTAAAGTACAACAAAATGGAGAAAGAATGGTGTTTTGGGGGGTGGAAGAGGATGCCCTAAAATGGTACTCGGCCAGCCTATTTATAGGCATTTTTAAGGTTGAACCGCTCAGCGGTTAGTATACCACCGCTGAGCTGTTTGGTCTAAAATGGCGGCTTGTACGCGGCTTCATTAATTGCAGGTCGGCTTGCAGGACGGCTTGAGGTGGCGCCAGGCTGGAGCATTTAATGCACGGTCAAAGGCGGCTGCCGACCTCAATCCGCTGAGCGCATGGGCTTGTAAGCTGAGCGATTTCTTCTCCACCGCTGAGCGCTGTCTTTCATCCGCTGAACGATCCTGCCTGTTTCTTCAATTTTAGCTTTCTTCCAATTCTGCCCGTGTTCTCCATTCTTCAAGGGATTATTCTTTATCTTTTATGCTTGCATCCAACTTCAAATATATATATGTATTATAAACCTACAAAACAAGGAGATTTAATTAGATAATTCGTTTAAATCATAACAGATAAGTGCCATTTTAATAGGTCAAATTTGCGTAAATTGGACACTTATCAGTACGCAATGCTCACTAGGTTGTTAATCATTTGGTGGGATTACTTATAGTCCTTTATTATCTTTCAAAAATACAAGATTAAGGAAAATATGGACCGATTTAAAATTCTTTTCTACTGAGTGCTTATTTAAGAAATATGAGCCATGTGTGAATCAAAGTATATAAGACAAACGATAGAGCCATGGGGCTTATGAATACTCATTATCCCTAGTCTAAGCAATTACATAATCAATACATGGTCCGTCACAGATGAATACAACAAATCACATAATATTATAATAGAGTTACATATACATGCCATAGTCATTCATATACATAGTAAAAGTTCATCCATCGTACAACTAGCTAAGCATGTCTTCATAGCCTTGAAGATCTGTCTGTCCGTCATCGATGGCTTGTCCTTCGTCCTTTTCTGATCCTCTTGTTGCTTCTCATAGCTCACGTCTGCCCCTGGAAGCATAAGTGAGTGGGGGTGAGAACATTCATCCTCAGTGGTTTACCTTGGCGTCGGGAGATTCTTTTTAACTCACTTATTAACCAGGCCGCTAAGGTGTTTCTAAGTGAACATGCATACTAACACCCTACTGATTATTATCTGGCCTAAGGTCCTGAATGGCTTTATCTACTTTATTAGGTGACTGGGGAACTAGTCTTTCTTAGCTAAGTTCTCGTGCTTGTTAACTTTTCTTGCGTACATACTTAGCCGTCTCGAGCGTTCTCTTGACGGTACTTACTTCATACACATGCTCATATACATTATCATATACTTATACATTACATGCTCATTCATCATATCATTGCATATTCATTCATTTCATACTTTATGCATGCTAACTTTGAGACTCTCTCATGCGTGTGCCAGCTAACTAATGGACCGGGGCGCATCCTGCTTTCCATGCTCTCGGCTAACTAATGGACCGAGGCTGCGTCGGCTCCCAGCTAACTAATGGACCAGGGCCGCGCCAAGTCTTCCCACTCATGTAGATGCGGCCAAACATCTACAACCTGCTTCTGTCCTCTGATTGATGTCGACTAGGCAGCGCTATAACCTGAGTGGTTGCGAACCACCATGGATAACTAATGTTCCGTCTTCGATCATCAATAGAGATTACCGGCCACCTAGTGGGACGGCGAGGGGTTGGCCCTATGACACAACCAAGTGGAGACCCATACATCATCATCATTATATCATCATCATTTCATAGGCATGACGTCACCCTTTTTCATTCATCTTTTCTTTCATCTTTTTTTTCTTTCTTTCTTTTCCTTCCTCATCATTAACCAATCCACCCCTTTGTGGGGACTGGTGAGGGGCGTGTCCGCCAAGAGAGATGCTTCCGATCATATAGCTACATACTTGTTCCCTAACATTCAATTATGATCTTTAAGCATTTAGGTGATTAACCTCTAGTTCTCTAAGGTTGCCCTAACACTTAGATGACAACCCTGTCCTCATGATGCATGATAACATAAACATTCCTAAACATAATCGTTCTACATGCAATGTTCCCCAATATCACGTATCAATCACATCAATGATTGTTGGAAACTGTGGCCCAAGATAGTTTTCGTAAACGTTTGCTCCCTGGCCTAGGTTAGCTCGGTGACCTAGAGTTTCCTAGGCTGTTTAGCACCCCTGGGAACTCCCGGTACACTTCGTCACCCCTGACCAGGCCTCCAAGTCATGTACTCCATTTATTAAAACCGTTTTGCAAAATCCTGCTTCAGGCCGCTTGTAACATCCAGTTTTCCTTAGTAAAGATTTCACATAATAAACTCGTGAATGAACTCCATCAGAGGTTGGAAGCGTGAGCTGTATGTGTCCGTCAAGCACCAAATATACGGGACTATGCGGCTCAGGTGGATAAGTGCGGCGTTAGGGAGATCTGAAAGGAATAGAAGGAGTATAGAGTACCAAGAAGCTTAGGAATAAAAGAGGATGCCCGGGAATGCTAGCCACGCTGGAGACGTCAGGAAGGTAGAAGCCTGATTACCTAGGACTCGAGTGTCTCTAGAAATTATTCTGTTTGGTATTTCAAATTCTGCTGACACTCAAATGATTCCTCTCGACCCTTAGAAATGGATGATAAATTTAGACTGGCGAAAAAACGGAAATCGGGTCAGTTTCGGACGATTCCGCAAACACTAAAACAATCCCGTTTAGCCCCGTCTAGCCAGTAGGACTGAGCAGAGAGCCTCAAGTCTCTGGGAATCCAAATTGTACTGGGAGAAAGTCCCAAATACCTTAGATTAGCCCCACAACCTTATTCGGAAGTTTGGGAGATAGCAAAACCGCAAGCGGAACGGGTGTCCGCAGACGCGGGAGCTTAACGATGTATTAAAGATATCTATGAAAAATACTCCTCCAGAGAAAAATTCACAAAAACCTTATAATAATAATATTCTTAGGAAGATGGAAATTAGAGGATCGCGATGGTATAAGCAGAATATTTTTCGGACAACCGTGCGCGACGCACCGGGACTGCGAACGATCAAAAACGAGCGAAACGGGACCGAGGTGGGACCCAATCTGATTTAGCTCGTGGGGAGGCAGATATTTTCAAGAAAAAATAATTAAATGTTCATTGATTTGACTTGATTTGACTTGATGATTATCCAAACTAATTAAATAATTAGAAAATGAAATTAAAAGGGCATTTTGGTAATTTTTGCCAAGTGTAAAATGGTAAAATGGGAATTCAGCCCTTGGGCTATAAATACCCCTCCCCAAAACCGAAATTGCCATGAAAATTGGAATCCTTGCCAGAACTCTATCCGTTTGCCCGATCGACTGTTGTTCTGTCAAACCGGAGACCTAAACACTGCCTGCCGTAAACCCAGCTCACTTCCCCCACGAATCCCCTAACCCTTAGCCACGAAAATCACTTCAAAAACCCAAGGAGAGCTGCAGCAATTTCGATCAAGAGGAGCTAGGAGGCATCCAAGCAAGCTAGGAGCAAGCAGGAACCGTCAGAACCGGGGTAACGGTGGGTAAACCTGACATAACTACTGTCTATGTGGCTTAAGATGTTTGATGATAATCTTGTGATATGCATGCTAGGATGGAATAGGTTCTTGCTAGGTTTATTTTCTTGGATGAATGATTATGGAAGTTATGTGAATATGTGTTCTATGTGCTAGAGATGCTATATGTTACGTGAACATAGGTTAGAAAAGCATGAACTTATGATTTGATTTATGATGAAAATGATTCTTGGAAAAGTTGATGGATGTTTATGGTTATTAGAAATGGATAAGGAATGATGGAAAAAATGCTTTGAGGCTTGATGGTTAGAAACCTTGTAGAACATGGAAAATTGCAAGAATTAGGGGCTGAAATTCGTCAGGACCCGCTGAGCGGCCAGGGATTTTGCTGAGCGGCCTGTGAGCGCTGAGCTGTATGGGAATGCCGCTGAGCGGTATACCCTAGGCGCTGAGCGGCCTGAACGAAGACAGCCCTGCCCTTTTTGAAAACTTGTCATTTTTTGAACAAAAACTCCATTTTTTATACTGCTTGCAATTATCCATGGATCTACTGATTTTACTAAAGTATGTTAAATGTTATGAATTAAGGATTTATGTTCAAGGCTTTCTAAAGTATGATAAATGTTATGAACTAAGGATGTATATTTAAGGCATATGAACTGTGACTGGAATCAACTGTATTGATGAACTGTATTGAGGAATGTGCTATGTGATTATGTGTCATGGAAATGGTTTTACAAAAGGAAAGGAAAGGAAAAAGGAAAATAAAGGAAAGGAAAGGAAAAGGAATAGGGCATGACGTCACTAAGTCCCAAAAAGGAAAAGAAAAGAAAGGAAAAAGGAATCTTTTCCTAGCTGTGCGTAATAGCCGACAGGAAAGGCAAGCTGAACCCTGGGCATGCTTCGTCCCTAGCATAAGGACGGGGTAGGGTCCCCTCGCCATCCCTAGCATAAGGATGGACTCTCCTATCGTGAGCTACTGATGGTTAAGCACTGCCCAATCCTCACGATACTGAGACAATAAGGAAGCTTGTCGCGGTAGGCCACCGTTACCGGGGGGGTTGAGCTTGAAGTATGTGCTCTAAGTGATATAACTGTACATAAGCGGAGGTGCGAAGAAGCTTTTAATTAAAATGGGCATGGTTATAAGTGGATGCGCACTGAAGCTTATTATGTGATATGTGATTATGTGAAATATGTGATTATGTGTGACTTAGGAAGTAAGATAGAGAACAGATGACTTAGTAATGAAGAATAAGTTCCCCTGTCACCTAGTAAATTAGATAAAGCTGCTCAGGCTTAGTATGGATTTTAATAAACGGTAGGGATATAATATTACTGTGACACTTAGAGACCCCCTGGGCGGCAGAATCATAATTGAGTGTAATACAAGTAGCGAGACCAGAGGTAACCCACTGAGAACCCAGTGTTCTCATCCTCCACTCCTTTATGGTTCCAGGTGAGCACGCTGAGGATAGAGAGGACGTCATAGCGGGGCAGGAAACACAAGGGACTAGAAGAGGAGCTACAGGAGAGAGACCTCTCCCAAGGGAGGATAGCTGAAGATCAGACGATTAGCTAGTAGATGATATATGTGTAATTGTACTTCTATGTGATACTTGTGCTTAATACTTATAATACTATTTATATATTGCCTATGAATGTATGAAGGACCGTTGTTTGTTATCTTGGCGGGGTACTAATGATATCTTTATTTATTGTTACACATGCTATGTTTCTGCTCAAAATGCATGCTCTAAACGCGACAAGGCTCCTAATTTACTCTATGTGACGTATAAAGAAAGTTTAAATTTGGTCCATATTTTGGGTAGCAATATTTTTAAAAGAATACATGGGACTAAGTAATCCCCACCAAAGCAGATAACAACCTAGTGAGCATTGTTTGCGACGTATGCTTAAACAGTTAGCTAGGGTATTACAACGCTCAGCAAACCCTTTTTGCCGCTCAGCGCCCTGAAGCTGGCCAACTGCTCAGCGCCCTAGAGCCCGTGAGTTCATAAAAATTTTCCACCTTGTCAAGTTCCAGCCTCAGGCCGCTCAGTGATTTCTGAGTCCGCTCAGCGGTCCCTTTTGCAGCTCAGTGGTTCCTCAGGCCGCTCAGCGGTCTGGACGCAACCCGAACCACCTGCTTTCCTTTCTTGCTTTCATTTGCCATGGATACTTCTTGGGGTTCCTCCCACATGTTCCAAAAATCATAACCCTATCTAGTCCAGGTCACAGGCCCTTCAGAATCATCATTAAATCCTAGCATAGCAGTTCTAACATAGCATAATCATAAGGCATACAAGCACATAAACACATACAAGTAAACATAAGCCACCAAGGGGTGAGCAAGCCAAGTTTACCCACCTTCTTCAGAGGCTTTGAAGGCAGATTGGGTGATGAGAAAGTTGGGGGAGAGCAGTCCTCCGAGTGCAGAGCTCCTGCCTGGCTTCCGTTCGATTTCTCCTCGGTTCTGACGGTTCCTGTTGGCTCCAGGCTTGCTCTGATGCCTTCGAGCTCTTCTTGGATGAATTTATTCAAGCTTTCCTTAGGGTTTTGAAGAGATTTTCGTGGGCTAGGGTTAGGGGATTCCTGGAGGAAGTGAACTGGGTTTAAGGCCGGCGGTGTCAAGGTCTTCGGTTTGACAGAACAGCAGTCGATCGGGCAAACGGACAGAGTTTCGGAAAGGTTTCTAATTTTTCCATCTAATTTCGGTTTTGGGGGGGTATTTATAACCCAAGGGCTGACTGCCCCTTTTACCATTTTGCCCTTTGCAAAAATTACCAAAATGCCATTATAATTTAATTTCTTAATTAATTAATTAGTTTGGATAATTATAAAGGCAAATCAAGTCACATCAATGAATAGTAACTCTTATTTTATTAATTTTTCCCCAAAAAATCCGATTCATCACGTGGTCATCTCCCATGTGGTCCCACTCAGTCCCGCTTCGCTCGTTTCCGGTCGTTCGCAGTGTCGGTTCCGCTTATACCGTCGCGATCCTCTAATTTTCCTCTACATGGAGGTGTGATTACTTCAAGGTATTGGTGAGTTTTTCTCCGGAGGTATATTCTTCACAGATACCTTTGGCACACCGTTAAGCGTCGGTGGCGACAAACGCCAATTCAGCTTGCATCACTGCGATCGCCTAGTCCTCCGAATGAAGTTGTGGGACTAATCTAAGGTATTTGAAACTTTTCCCCGGTACCGGTTGGGTTTCCAGGGACTTGGAACTCTCTGTTCAATTTTTCAGGCTAAACGGAGTCGTTCTAGTGTCTGCAGAATCGTCCGAAAGTGAACAGAATCCCGTCTGGCGGCCGGTTTAGGTTTTCTATCCAATTCTAAAGGTCAAGGGGAATCATTTGAGTGTCAGCAGAATTTCGAGATACTAACCAGAATAATTTCTACAGACACTCGTGTCTTTCGGGCTTCAGGCTTCTATTTTCCTAGCGTCTCCATCGTTGCCAACATTTTTCGGCATCCTTTCTTATCTCTAAACTCTCTGGTACTCCACACTCCTTCTTTTTCTTTTATATTCTCCCTTTTCTCCTTAATATCTTGAGGTTACCATTCCAACCCCGATCGCTCATGATTGCATATTCTCTTCCCTTGTACGCTTAACTCCTCTTTTTTCTCAAGCTTACTACACTTTCCTTTGTCCTCCTGAACCCAACCTTTCATACTTCTCTAGGTGAAACCTAAATTACATTATTCACTCTCACACTTAATCCTCTTGATCTTTATTCAACTCTTCTTAAACTTATGCTTGTACTTCCAATCTCATTTGTGCTCTTACCTAGTTCTTAACCCAATTTATATTCTGTGCACGGATCTTCCTTAAAGACTTACTTACTCCACTTCCACACTTAACCCGATTTTATATCCTTTCCTACCCCTTTCTTTTACTTCTCTTACCTTCTACACTCTTGAAACCCCCAAAACTCAGCTTCTCGAGCTTTTACTTCCCAAACAGAATACGCTTAAGCCTCCTACACTCTTATCGGCTACCTAGTTCTCTCGCCTTTTCCCGCACCTTCTAAACTGATTACTGCAGGGCTGGGAAAAGTCGCCCTCTCCTCTAGTTCTACCAAACGTTTCCTTGTTCGACCCTCTCTTCCTTTTGTCTCCCTCGTTGCTTACTGCGGCCAAGTTTCTTGCTGACCTCTCCTCTCTTTACTTTCTGGTTGTCCACATCTGCTCAATAAGCCTTATTCTTCCCTCTTTGAAACTCCAAAGCCTAAACTCCCTACATCTGGCACTCGTCCACCCTAGTCGCACACAGTCACGTGCGTCCCAGTGCTCGACGGACACCTGTAGTTCCCGCTTCCCACCTCTAAAAGGGTTTGCGCATGAATTTATTGCACCAGGTGGTGCCGCCCCTACAAAAGCTGCCGGAGCATTTATTACACCGCGTGAAGAGATAAGCCGCTCAGCGATAAAGTACACACCGCTCAGCGAATACACCTAAACCGCTCAGCGATGGTGATAAACTGCTGAGCGGTGCCCTCGGAGTTTTGCTTATAAATAGGAGGCCAAGGCATTCACTGGAGGCATCTCTCCATCCATCCAAGTTCCTCTAACCCTAGAGAACTTCTTCCTCCTCTTCTGCTACACTTTTTCCATTTTCATTTTGTGCACTTTAGGTTTATGTTAGTAAGTGCAATTGTGAGAAGTCTTTCAAGAATTGTTGCGAAGTTCTGCCGAATTGTATTCAGGTTCTATCAATCCAATTCTTTGTTGTACTTTACTCTTTCTTTTCCTTTATTATGAGTATTTATCCTCCACTAATGGAGGAGTAATTCCTTAATATCTTGCATGCGGTAACTCTAGATTAAGATTAATTCGAGTTCTTGTGCTTAAAGATTATTCATGAATTGTTCTGCCCTAATTAGTGATATAGCGATTGCATGTTATTGGTTAGGGTTAATTCTAGGTTAATAGATCTTGACGATTGTATGATTTATTAAACTATGATAAGGAACTTTTGGGAAACTAATTAGATTTAATCGGGTTGTGCAATTGGTACTTAATTAATATGGGTTTTTAATTCTGAGATCTTAGTTTTAATTCCTGTATTAACAAATGCTTAGGGAGCTGACGATCGTAGTCTCTAAGTGAATTGCGTATTGGTTAGAGATTTCAACCAATAAACAATATTCTCTTCTATGAATAATGAATTAGGAACCCATGACAATTAATCCTTGATCTAGAAACTCCGTATGCAGGATATTGCTTTATCATTGTTGATTTATTGTCGTTTTAATTTCTCTTTGTTCATCAAACCAAACCCCCCGATTTAGTTAAATTTGTAGTTGGTTTTAAATTGCTTCTTTGAGAGACGACCTAGGTTAGCCCCTTTACTACGTTTTTGGGGTTTTCTTAGTTTCTAAATTATTATTTGATCGCGCACTAAAATTAATGACGTTTTGGTGAGTGTCAACGTGTACTCAGCAACTGTCATGTCCCTTTGTTGTAGCTCCAAAAAACTCGGTTTCTTTCTGATCCCTAAGCCCCTTAGGGAAATACTTGTTCAGGAGGGCAGTTGTAAATCGATCCCATGTGATGGGACCCCCTTGCTGTTCCAGAAGAGGTCTGGTGGTGTTCCACCATGTTCTGGCAGCACCTCTCAGCTTCCGTGTCGCAAAACAGGCCTTCTGCACCTCTGTGCAGGGGACGTCCTCAAAGACCTGTTCCACTTCTGCTATCCAATTGTGGATGAGTTCTGGGTCCATCAGTCCTTCAAAGATTGGAGGGTTTGCCCTTCCAAAGATAGCAAACTTCTTGGTTTTCGCCTCTTCAGCCGTCGGGGCAGGGTTTCGGTGTGCAGTGGCAGCCGCCATCTGGGTTGTTGCCTCAGCTTGAGCTTGGGTGGCTCGAGCCATCTCTCGAAGGATTTCAGAAAAATCTGCCGGTTCCATGGTGCGCTGTGTAGTGTCCTTACGAGGTGGCATGTCTCATTTGTGGTACCTGCACAATTCTGAGTTGATCAGTCTCAAGAAAGGCGGGTACACATGAACTTAGCACATACCACTTAGTAAAGACCTACACCGTGATCATGCTCGAAAGCATAGTGCAGTCCAGTCCTCAGGCTCCATAGGACCAAACTGCTCTGATACCAAATGCAACACCCTAGCTAATTGTTTACCGTATGTAGTAAACAATGCTCACTAGGTTGTTTTCTGCTTTGGTTGAGTTACTTTTAGCCCTACTTTTAACTTGGTAAATATTCCTTACTTGAAAATATGGACTATTTTGAAAATCATTCTTTTACTATATCAGTCTGCAAACTAGGAGCCGTGCGTGATCAAGAAAACATACACATACAAACACTAATGTATCTGGCAGTTAGGGCGGTAATTAGCCAGGAGAAGTATAAATATATGCAACACCCCTGCTAACTGCCCACCTCCATGGTAGTAAGCAATGCTCACAGGGTTGTTATTCGTTGTGTAGGGTTACTTATAGCCCCCTTACTTTTACCTTTGCAAATAATTCTTACACAGAAATAGGGACCAATTTGAAAATTGTTCTTGTGCTTATCAAGTTATAAATTAGGAGCCATGTGTGATGAAGAAACATATAACAACAATCGTTAGCATCTACCACATGTTAGGTAGAGATCATAGCGGGACATGAAAAACAATTGTGTATATATATATATATATTTAGGGTTTAGGGTTTAGGGTTTAGGGTTTAGGGTACAATTATCCGCCCAAAATACTACTATTCAAATTTATAGTCAGATATACAATTAAACATATATACAAATAATAATTAATCCACATAGACAGTGGGCTTAGGATTACCCACTTCAAACAGCAATTCATCTTCGGTAGCCTTGTTGTGGCGATTTTTCTCTTCACCATGGCGTGCTCCGGGAATTTTCTTGAAGTCTGGCAGCGCTTCCGCGATGTGCAGGAACGGAACTAGAAATGGGGAAAAACGGAAGGAAGTGAAAATATATAAATTTTTCACCCAGGGGGCCTTTTTATAACCATGCCCCCTGCTCTTTATTTATTTAATTATTAATTAATTTATTTTATTATTATATTATTATTTTATTATAAATATTTCTAAATATCCTAGCCTCCAGTTAAGGTTCTGTCACTTTTGATCGCGTTTGGGAACCATTCACCCGTGTACGGATATCCGAAAAATTATTCCGAACACATACCCGCGATCTACGAACCTTTCTGGTCAGAGTGGTGTACCGAAACGAAGTATTCAAGAACTTGTTTCCGCCAGCCATACTTCACAGATCCCTTTGGCTTCTAACCGGATTTCCGTATTGACTGAAAACAGGCACAGACCTCGCAACACCCCGCGAGAGCAAGAAACTATCATTGGACTGACATTTGGAAGTAATTAATTTTTTGAATAATTTTCTCAGTCCAAATGATCGTTCCTATTGGACCTTTTGTTAGCCCTAATTGTGGATTTTCGCGGCATCTTCATAAGGGAGAAAATCGAGATGTTACAACATACATATAAGCACAACCACGGTCCAACATATAATTACACATTGCTTATTAATAAGTAATTACACAAACAGTTGCCAAGAGTCATATCATGGTACAAAATATCTATCAACCTATCGCGAACGTCTTCACTTTGCTCCAGCCGGGAACTATCTTGCTGCGGTCGTTCATCGCCTACCTCGGATCTCGCTCGTCGATCCATTCGCTTTGCCTACCTGGACCCATAAGGAGTGGGGGTGAGAACTCTTCGTCCTCAGTGGAAGTCCCTAGTGTTACCTATAGTTTCTTTACTCCATTATCTTCCAGACCACTCAGGAGATCTCTAGGTGTCATGCATACTAGAATCCTTGTAACATCCCACTTTTTCCTTAAGAGGAATTTCACGTAATTAATATTTACAAGTCAGTTAGTGAGACTGAAGAGTTAAGTTAATTTAATGAATACATATAAAAGACACTAAATATAATAAATTATCATGGAGACAACACTATGCTTAAGAACATTAACATAACATAAACACCTAATGTCAATATGTTTATGAAATTAGTTCATAAAATAAATGTTAATTTTGACAAAATAATAAATCATGACCATAAAATAACCAATGAAGTTAATTATTAAAATTTCAAAAACATAGTTTATGTATACCTCACATCTTACTTAACCTTCGTGTAATACTAAGAGAATTATTATGGAGATCTAATTAATGTTATAAGAGGTAAAATGTATTATTAAATATTTATTATAATAATAAAGTAGTAAAACGTGTTATGTTAAGTCATGAAAACAATATATAATTGTCAATAATAATGTACATAAGATTATCATCCTACGAAAGCAATTAAAATAGTACTGATACACATATACTCTGATTTCGTACTATATAGAACATATATGAAGAAAATAAGTGAAAATAATAATTGCTACTATATATTATATAGGTAGTGATAAGAAGGTATAACAACAACAATGGAAATATTTAATGAATATTATATAAATCATATGCCTAGCTGTATTATTAATATACAAAAGTTATTATCAAAAAAGTATCTTAATACTATAATAATATATATATTATTAATTTTATGATTCTTGTCATTAGATAACAAGTATACGTGGTTATTATGTTAAGCATTTATTTTCTAATTATAAAACTTAGAAAGATCGAAGGCATGATCAAGGAAAATATCAATTAGAACATTAGCATGTAAAATAAATAAGTAAATAACAAAGTAAGAAAACTATACCTCACGGCAAACAAGTAAGTAAAATAATTAACTAGTAGAAATACTGTAGTTACTAAAATTCATTCGTTAAGAGATAAACATTTAACGATTTACAATTGATGCATATATATATATATATATATATATATGTATATTACATAACACCTTATTATATTGATATGTATGCCAATATTCAGTGTATAATAATGACTAAAATTGGAAACGTAGATAAATAAAAACGATATACATAAAGCATATAAAATAGTGTAAAGAAGGTCACGAAAAAGTTAACAAGATAATACATGTATGTATAATAAGGTATAATTATGGCAAAAGGATTTTATAATGATAATGCTGAAAATTCAGCAAATTATGCTTAGTTTTCCTTAGAGAAAAATTTTAGAAGTAGGGCACACCAAGAACACATACACTTACACATTATAAAACAGCACTTAAGGGCGATTTACACTCAAATTAGAGGGCCAACCTGCATCATCACGTGGTCATCCTAGCCTTAGGCAATCATGCCTCCAAATACCCCAAATTAATGGTAATTGACTTGCATGAAGCATGCAAGCTGCCACCTAAACATTGCATGCAAATTATGGCAAACATAATCGTGAAAGACAAGACAATTAGAAGCCATGCATGATGACACCTCAAAACAGCCATCAATTCTTAATTTCTTTCAATTCTTATTAATTCTAAAACTTTATAGATTATAAGCATTTCAGCTGAAGCAAATATTCAGCTCCCTTACTTTCACGATGCTTATAGATACAAAGCAAACAAAGGCCAAGCAAAAAATTTAACTCAAGAGTATCCTTAATTGATTTAATTTCCTCATTAGAAAAAATTATTAAATGATGTCCTTGCTCTAGTTAAATTTTATAAGACACCCGTTTAATTACCACGCATGTATGGCGATACACGTCGCCACACATACATGAAAAATTAAAGAGACAAAACACACATAAACCCAGGTCAAGAACATGCAGCACAAAAAATCTGCTCACATGACCAAAAGCACATACCTTGAATCAAGGACAAGCAAGTGCACAAGTCACCAAAGGCCATGCATGGTGACACATTGCACGGCCAGCTGTTTGCATTGGACGAGGAAACACTTGCATGCCTTCCACCTATGTATAGCAATGCAGCCTTGTAATTTTCCAAGGCCATTTCCTTGTAAATTATTGCCAAAGCCTTGGGAAATCCATGCCCAGCAACCGAATCTTTGGTACCATAATTTCTCTCATTTTCTTTTTCCATCATTCCTATATATACATATAAAACTAAAGCAATCCAGCATCAGCCAAGCTAAAAGCCCAGCACGGAGTTGTGTCTTAAGTTTCCTTGCCTTTTATTTCAAAATTTCCCTTGTAAATTAAGCTTCAGCAACCGAAGCTATAACCAGCTCTCTCTTCATTTTAATTTCTTTCCTTGCTTATAAATAACAAAGCAATGCAAGCCGTGGCAAGCTTTACTAACTCCTATGGTTTCTTTTCTTTCCCTTAGTTTCATTTTCTTTGTTTTTTTCCTTAACTTGAAAGCCAAAACTTCACACAGACGTTCAACTCTCTTTCTCTCATTTTACTTTCATTTCTTTGCTCAAAATCATGAGCAAACCGAGCTCACTCCACAGCACACTCCACAACTCCTCTTGTTCCATTTCCATCTTATTTTCCTTGTGTTATTCCTCAAGGAAAACCGTGGTATCCTTACCTTCACCCTCTCAAAATTTCTCTTGAATTCTCTAGAGAAAACCGTAGCTAAACCATAATAAATCATCTTCCATCAACAAGCCAAGCAAGCAATGCATGCAAGCTAGGAAAGGAGCAAGCAAAGCTAGGCGGAGGAGGAAGCAAAGTCAAGCCAAGTCACCAAAAATCATCATCAAAATCACCATCATCACCATATTTGGAAGGACCTTGCATCCAAGCTTTGGAGCCCTCAAAAGCCATGGAAGGAGCGATCTTGGTGTAGCAAGGTTTTCCATCAAGTTTGCTTAAGTGGGTAAATTAGCTTAGACCATCTTTGATGGTTCTAGGCTTCACTTATATGCTTATGTGATATGCTTAAATTGAGCTTGCACGTGTAACACCCTAGCTAGCTGCTTACGTGTACATCGCAAACAATGCTCATTAGGTTGTTATCTGCTTTGGTTGGGGTTACTTTTAGCCCCTACTTTAGCTTTGAAAATATTTCTTACTTAGAAAATATGGACCATTTCGAAACTTTCCATTATATGTATACGACATAAAATATGAGCCATGCGTCAGATAGAATTTATAGAACAAACGTTAAAACTTTTTACTTCACTGATAATTATCCTAACATATCAACATCAAACAATAAGCATACAAGTGGCCCATAGCATATATCACAAGCATTTACATAGGTATTATCGTATTTGTTACATACAAGTACTTCCTCACAGTAGTGTAAAATATGAACTATACTAACTAAGGGTTGATCGTAACATCTTTGATCAAGTCCCTGCTATCTTATTTCTCAGTTCATCTTCTTCGAGTCTGCTTCTTTGCGTACCACGCGGACGTCCTTGTCGTGCTTACCTAGAATCATAAAAGAGTGGGTGTGAGAACTCAGCGTTCTCAGTGGGAAACCTCTGTTGTCGTTGCTCATTTTACTCTCAATTATGATTCCGCCGCTCAGGGGTCTCTAAGTGTCACAGTTATACTACATCCCTACTATTTATTAATATTCATCTTAAGCCTGAGCAGCTACCTATGATTACTAGGTGACTGAGGGAATCTATCATTTCTTATCTAGGTCATCTGTTCTCTATTCAAATTCTTGAATCACCTATACAGCTAGAGCACATATCATCATATTCATGTAACATATACCGTTAAATCACATATCATCATCTTCATGTACTACCTATCATCATATACGTGTATCATGTAGACATATCATATTCATGTAACATATACAGTTAAATCACATATCATCATCTTATAGCCATCATCTTATAATCATTACCTTGAATTCATTATCCAGATGCAATAACGATATTAGGAATAGCTTACTCTGTCCACACTTGGGGACTGACTCGTTGTGTCCACGCTTGGGGACATATCCACACTTGGGGATAGACTTGCTTCGTCCACACTTGGGGACTGACTCATGTTATCCACACTTGGGGACCTCCTATCCACGCTTGGGGATAGACTGACTTTCATCGTTCACACTTGGGAACGGTTATCCACACTTGGGGACCTCCTATCCACACTTGGGGATAGTCTTACTTGCATCGTTCACACTTGGGAACATACTGACCTTCGTCCACACTTGGGGACGTACTGACCTCGACGGTAGAATTTAAGTTTTGTTCTTCTTGCTAAACATAAACATAATTCAATATCTCATAGCATCAATACACGTCTGATAAACACAGCTCAATGATCTCAAAGCATTCATATACATGATAAATATAACTCAATATCTCATGTCATCATTTCATAGTTCATCACACCATATTCCTCAAAAGATCATCATCATATACTTCAACATATAGCACCTCATTATCATAAGCATCTAACATACTTCCTATTACACAATCATCATCATATAGCATTAGTACATAATTCTCTATCATCATAAACATTTACCATATAATTTATAGCATCATTCATATAATATCACTAACTTCACATAACTCATGGATACCAATCATGCACTGTTACTAACTTTACCAATCTCATAACATCAAATCCATCATATATAAGAAACATAATCTCATACTAAACATTTCTTGAACATAATAAACATAAATCTAGCAACTAGCAAAACAGACGTCTGGTTTCTGTCAGAAAATAGCAATCATAAACCGGAGAGGTCCAAGACCTTACCCCAAGGTTCTTGATAGTCCTAAGATCATTTTTCATACTTAAAAATTCAGATTTCAATCCTCACTTCACGAAATTGCTATTTTGCCCTTTTTCCAAAACTGTTGTTTTGCCCCCGTAAACGCCCTGTTTTCTTTGGAATTTTAGTTCTCAAAAACCCAATGGACTCAAGACTTGCCCTTAAGGTTTTTGATAGTTCTAAACCCATATTTTCTGAAAACAAACCCAGTTTCTCAGCCCAAACACGTGAAATTCCCGTTTTGCCCTTTGTCGTAAAAACCCCGTTTTCTGCCTGTTTGCTGAGAAATTCATCGGGGACTCCAAAAATCATAAAACTTGACATCCCCACTCAAAATTTCGTGTAGAATCCAAAAATAACATTAGTTTTTCATGATAAAAATCTCAGCATACAGTTCCCACCAAAAACGTGCCATATGCCTATTTCAGTCTTAAGCTTTCCTAAATACTGACAGAATCACAGACAGCAGCAACAGATCCAGACAATCATCAACAACATATATATATATATATATATATATCAAAGTTCTATAAAAGGCATCCTAACCACATGTATTTCTAACATAAAACATAGCTCAACACATCCTAAATCACATAGACAGTGATTATGTCGGTTTACCCACGTTTATGCACTTGCTACAGCCAGTTTGTGCAGAATCCCACCTTGCTTGATTATACCCAAGATCTTAACCTTAGAATAGATGTATAAGAGATTCCTTGAAGATGCTAGAAGAATTTGTGAGGTTAGGGTTTAGGAAGCTTAAGTTAGGTCTTGTGAGGAAAAGTCTCCGGGTTAGAGTTTTTAGACAGTAAAACGACTGAATGTGAAATTGGACAGAGTTTGGACAAGGTTTCCAATTTTTCTCCTCAAAATTCTGATCTTGGAAGGTATTTATAGGCCTTGGGACGAATTTTGCCATCCCAAAATGCCCTTGGGCATAATTTACCAAAATACCCTTGCTTATGTCATGCATGACCTAAGCACCACCATGAGTCATCTTTGACTCTTTGACTAGGCCATTTGGCCCCCTCCATAACCGTGCAAGGCTTTGTGTCTTGGCCACTTTTTGTGGCCAAGAATTAACGGGCTCCGGCAGATCAATTTTGATCAGGTTTTTGGCGTTTCCGGTCCCGGTACTTCGCGTACGGCTGTTCTAAAAATATTCTGATCACGTCCTTGTGATCTCCTAATTTTTTCTAAGTAATATTCTAGGTTCATTTAGGTGTTTATGAATGCTCGCCTGTAGCCATACTTTTTACGGATACTTTAGATGCGCGGCTGTATTCAGATGGCAAAAAGGGTTTGTTCTGGTGTCTGCAGAATTGTGAGAAAATGTGCAGAAATATTTTGACAGAAAATTTTCATCCTAAGAGTTTATGATTCTAACGGCTCAACTGAAATTAGAAATATCCTGGACAATTATCTAGCTAAATTCTGCTAAGGAGAAAGCAGGATGTTACAGCACGTGTGCTGAGTCTTTGCCTAATTGTGAATTGAAAGTGTTGAAATTTTCCTAGGTAAAAGAATTTGTTTAAAACCGTGGCTTGAAGTGGTTGTTGTTTGTGCTTTGTGTGACCGTTCTTGAGGCTTAGTGGTTGGGGAAATTAAGTGTGAAATTATAGTATGTTGGGTTGTTTGCATGTGAACTATAATTTTTCGTAGTTATGAAAAATGTGATATAATTATATTCTAATGCTGTTGGACTGGTTTTATGTACATATAAAATTTTCTAGTTAAGAAAATTATGACATAACTATGCTACAATACTATTGAGTTGTTTATGCCAAATAAATTTTTCTAGTCAAGAAAAACCTGGTATAACTATGTTAAAATGCTGTTTGTATTAATTTTGCATGTGCTGTTTTTGGGGGTAAGAAAGTGCTATGATTAATTGAGTATATGTAAGTAGGAGTTGAATTGTTGTTTGACACTAATTGAAATTTTGAGGGTATGTACGGGATATAAGATAAATTGTTGTTGAATTAATAGAAGAAACTAAAAGTTCAGGTGCTGGTCGAAGTGAGAAAAAGGGTTATAGATGATTTAGTGTAAGTAAGTACGAGTTAAATTGTTGTTTGGAAGTAGGTGTAATTTTGGGCATGTAGAAAATTGAGAAATACTACTGCATGTGCTGGTTTGAAGGGAAAAAGGCTATATTTAATTTAGTGTATTGAAGCATGATTTAGAATGCTTTTTGGACTAGTTGCATGTGCTATTTTGTTCATCTAATGAAATTGGTGTTTGAAAACATAATATGTTAAGTTGCTGTTTTGGCCTGTTGCATGAATACTCAATTTATGTAGCTAAAGGAAATATGACTCAAATTTGCTATTTTATTCATCTAAATAAATTGGTATGTGAAAATATAAAACGATAAGGTGCTGATTGGTCCTAGTTAAATGTGCTATTTTGTACATCTAAATAAATTGAAGTAAGAAGAAAATGTTAGCATGATTTAAAGTGCTTTTTGCTATTAATTGGTTTTGTGCTCATGAGAAAATTTAGAGGATTCTACTGCATGTGCTGTTTTTGAAGTAAGAAAATGTTAGAATGATTCAAGGTGCTGTTCGCTATTAATTGGAATTTTGTGCTCATGAGAAAATTTAGCATAATTCAAACTAAATTGCTATTTGTGGCTGTTGCATGAATAGATAAAGTTCTAGCCAAATGAAACATGACTAAATTATGTTATAATGCTATTTGTAGCTGTTGCATGTGTTCTTTAATCATCTAGCTAAATTAAGTATGACTAAATATGTTGTAATGCTATTTGGAGCTGTTGCAGGTGTTCTTTAATTATCCAGCTAAAGTGATATGTGAAAATGCAACATGTTAGACAACTGTTAGGATAATTGTATGTGCTGTATCAATTGCCTAATTAATTTGGAGTATGGGATTCTAATGTGCTAAAATGCTGTTTGGGTTAGTTGCTCGTGCTAGTTAATTATCTAACTAATTTAGTGTATGAAATTATAATATGAAAATAAGGCTAATTGGATACATACCAGGTGCTATTTTGATTTTCTAAGTTAATGTGGTGTATGGAATCATAATATATTGAAAGACTATTGATGAAAGCCAAATTTACATGATTGTTCAAGGCTTTTGTCAGAAGCTTAATTTGAACTTTCAGTCGTTTCAAAATAATATATCCTTCTTTACGGCTTTCAGATCCACAAGGGATCCAATTGCAGTATAGTCGGGTATAGTCGAATCCACGGGGAGTTGCAAAAATACCGTTCTTGAGTTTAGTTAATCAAACAATGAAGTGAAGGATTTGTTAATTTGTTTGATAATTTAAATATGTAATAAATAAACAACATAAAATAAATAGGCAACAAATCAGAGGTAGATCCGGAAGCTTGTTAGGAATTGAATCATATCATAGTGTCATGCATCCAGTTACTTATTACATAGAACTACCATTTCATTGATTGCCCGCCACCAGTTCTTAACTTATTCATCGCTTTCGCGCATGAAAAGATCACATGTTTCCTTTGTTAAACTGTCACTTTCGCAAACAAGCTTAATAAAGTACGCCAACATTATTCTAGATGTTAAAACGGCTAACCTTTATTCCAGTTACGACAACAAGATTAGATGAATCTAGTTAAGCATAGCAATATTGACATTAACTTGGTTATGAATTAATTAGTATAACTTTC
>QANU01084565.1:0-13750 GCA_003254905.1 Nissolia schottii | reverse complement strand
GTATGTATGTATGCTGCTGAAAAAAAAAGCCAAAGAAAGAGAACAACATGACTTGACAAGACCAAAATTACATTAGAAAAGGAAATGCAAGCTGACAAAGGAAACAAATATTTTATATGAGAAAAGAAAGAAACTTGTTGTAACATTAAAGGAAAGAAATCAATATTTTGATGGAAAGAAAAGAGTATTAAGCATGATTCACGGAAATGGAAGAAAGAGAAATATAAGTTTCCCTTAATGCTGAAGAGAAATAAAAGCAACGTGATGGCACTAGAAAGGAAAACGTATAGCTATTAGAGAAAGAAATCAAATATCTTGGGAAGGAGGAATTAAACCACCATTCTTTGATGGTGAGCATTTTGTGATATGGAAAACCAAAATAAACATATATATAGATGCAATGCACATTGATATGTGGGATATTGTTATTGATGGATATACTCCCAAACACCCACATGAAATGTATGCCTATGATAAGAAACATTTTGTCTTAAACATTAAAGCAATGCAAATATTGAGAAATAGCTTAAGCGAAAACATTTATGCTAAGATTAAAAATTGCTCTAGTGCTAAAAATATTTGGGAAACTCTTAATGCTCTTTATTGTTATAATAATTTTTATTACAAGTTTGAAATTAGAGAGCAAGAAGAGGAAGACCCAAAAATGCATATGATATATATTTAATTGGGGTTGTTTTTTTTTCTCTATCATATGTGGTTTCTGAGGATGAAAAAGAATATATTATATGTGGTTTTCTGTGTCTTGAATTTGATACATTGTTAGGAGAATGATTAGTGTTTTCTTGTTCCAGTTCCTCTTTTATAAGAGACGCAAGAGGTGCTAAGTAAGATTCTCATTTTTATATGAGAATTGAGTGTTTATCTCAAATGATGTTGGTATATATAAACATATGACACAACGTGTTTCTACATGTATGTCGCGCAAATAAATGAACGGAAAGGAATTTAGACTATTCATAACTTTACTGTTCGTAAGAGTGTATACTTCTGATTTCTTGTCAAAATTAATGTGATTTCTCTTGGTCGAGCTTTTCATTGAACCAAAGGCCCAAGAGAGCTCAGATTAATTATTAAGGTAAAGGGTAGTAGTCTGACACCTGCCTTTTTCGTTTGCCGCCAGCCTAAAAATAAAAAAATTAATTAAAAATTATTAAAATTAAAAATAAAAAAATAAAAACAAGAACTAAAATATATTAAACTATTAACCTAAAAAATTTATTATTTGACAATATTAAACTAAAAAATTATTATTTAATTAACCTAAACATTAACCTAAATTAATCAACCTAATATAACATAACATAATTAATATAACATATAATCTAACTAAAATAAACCTAATTAATATAACATACATAATAACATATAATTTAACAAAGTCAATATAACATATTATAAATAAATTGGATAATAATTTCAAGTAATAACAAACATCATCCTTTCAATCATGTCATAACGCAATTTAAGAACACTATTATTACAATAATTTCAGGAAAATTCAACTTTATGATCTTCATGATACTACTAGACTCATAATCATTTTTATTTATTTATATATAATGAGTCAAAAGCTGAACACCTAAAAAAAAAAAGGCGAAGCACATTAGAGCATGGTGACATAGCTTAAACTAAAGACCTCAACCACCAAACGCATAAAAAACATGGAAGGCCGAGAGAAGTAGCTTCAATCTTATTACGTCTGTCTTGCTCCTTCCCTCCCGCCCCTTTCATGCCTTTAGCCCCTGCCCATTTAGGTCCTTTATCTTTATTATTCCTAGAGTACTCCTAATCATTCCTATTATTATCACATGTCACATGTAATGATAACTTTTCATCGAGTTAGTACTTCTGAAGGGTGGTAAGCATTGGGGATCAAGCATAGATCGTTCTTCCTTTTGGCTAATAGGCCAAAGCACTCGTCCATGTCCAACTCTTCACTAGTAATTCCATTTGGCAGCTTCCAATCAAAATGGTAAAGCAAATTGGCAAGTGCGAGCTCTATGTAAGCCATGGAAAATGAAATTGCTGGGCATATTCTCCTCCCAGCGCCAAATGGTATATACTCAAAGTTGGCGCCTCTAAAATCAATTGGGTTATCAACAAATCTCTCTGGTAGGAACTTCTCTGCTTCAGCCCAATGCTTGGGATCTCTTCCAATTGCCCAAGCATTAACAATGGTCGTGCTCTTAGCGGGTATCTCGTATCCTTTGATTGTGCATGCCTCTGTACTGTTTTCCCTTTGGATTGATAATACCTCTGGGGGATGCAGCCTCAAGGTTTCTTTGATGACTGCATTTAAGTACTTGAGCTCGTGAAGGTTTGTTTCATCCACGTGTCCTTTGACGCCGAAGGCCTTTCTTACCTCTGTTTGTGCTTTCTCCATAGCCTTGGGATTTTTCATAAGGCAAGACATTGCCCATATCATAGTTATTGATGGTGCTCCTGTCCCTCCAACAAGCATGTCCTGAGATTAACCAGCTTTGGATTAGAAATCAATAATAATTAAATGCAATCCAACTCTTTTTCTTTTTCTTTACATCAATGACACTAAGGTTTGAACCTATAACCTCATAGATATTATCCAAATCCTTCGTCACTAAATCATTCTTAGTGACTTAATTCAACTTATAGTCACATAATTCGCTCAACCCCCTACGAACCGCAAACTGGTTCGTGTAACACCCCCTACTTTCAGCCTACGCTATAGTCGTAACACTGATTATAGGGTTGTTATCTTCATTGGTTGGGTTACTTCTAGCTCATACTTTTAGCTTTGCAAATATTTCTTACTCGAAAATATGGAGTATGGACCATTTTGCAAATCGTCTGTTTACTTTATCAATTTGTAAATTAGGAGTCGTGCACGATCATAGAAACATATATACCAAACGCTAGCATCTCGGGCAATTTGGGTGATAACAGAGCATATATTTACATATATTCATGAACAAGGTCCAACGTATAATTTACACATCAGTTTACTAATAATTATTACACAAAGTTTATAGACAAGTCATAGTTCCTAAACAAAATATCAATTGCCCTAACGCGGATTAGCAATTCAGCTACAGTTCTGAACTTTGCCTACTACGGCCATCCTTCGTCTACCACGTGTTGGCGTCATCGATCTGCTCACTTTGTCTGCTTGGCATCATAAAGAAGTGGAGGTGAAAACTCTTCGTCCTCAGTGGGAATCCTTAGCTCTATCTATCACTTCATTACTCAGTTATGATCCAGGCCACTCAGGAGATCTCTGATAAGTGTCACATTTTGCTATTTATATAGGCTTAAAAGACACTTATATGGATTGTTTTAGATGAAATTATAACCCAATTTCCCTAATTTTGTATGATTTTATTAAGTTTTGAGGAATCGATACATATATGTTTAATTTGATGCAATTCTTGTCAAAATCTCATGTAGGTAAAAAGCATAGAGCAAAGGGATGACAAACAAGAAAAGTATGAGAGCCCGCTCTGCGCAACAGTTAGTAAAAACGCGATAACTTGAGCTACAGATATCGAATTGAGGTGGTTCAAATTGCTAATTAAAGCTAAGAGATAGATCTACAACTTTGTAGTTGATGTCAAGTCAAGATTAAGGCCGCTGAGAGGCCTCACCAACCCGCTGAGCGGCCCCACCTAACCTTCCAGAAACCGGCCGCCTTTGATGACTCAGCCGCCAGCCGTCATCACCTACCACCGCTGAGCAACCCTGGACAGATTTGGCCTATAAATAGATGCTCAAGGATCTCATTCTATCATCACTTCTTCCACAACTCTTACACACATTTCTGATAGTGTAGAGCACGAAATTTAGTTTAGTTTAGCAACAAAGAGGAGGCCAGTGAAGGAGTCAGGAGTGATCAAAGAAGCACGACGGTCGTTGTTATGACAGCGTAAGAACGTGTCAAGATAAGCGTCCATCACCTTGCCTCTGAGATTCTTTTGTAAGATGGATTTCTAATCCTCTTGTTGTTGGGATTTTAATGATTATTATAGTATGATTGTATCCATGTAACTTTTACATAATGAATTTATCAATTTCTATGATTTGCTTGAATCGATTTTATGCTTAATGCTTGTTTTAGCTTAGCTACCTAAAGCATGATTTCAAACTGCATGGTTACGCGCGAAAGCGGCATCATAAGTTGGAACTATCTGGTAAACCTAATTGCTAGACATAGAGTTAGGGTTATTAGTTGTTTTAACATATGGAATAACGCTGGTCTACTTTGTTAAGTTTGTGCACGAAAGTGACAACATAATAAAGGAAACCTGATGATCTTTTCATGCTCGAAAAAGATGAACAAGTTAAGAACTGGTGGCGGGCAATCAATGAAATGATAATTCTGTTGTAACTAGTAAATGGATACATGAAACTATAATAGGATTCAATTCCCAACAAGCTTCCTGATCTACCTCTGATTTGTTGCCTATTTATCATTTATGGTCTTTATTTAGTTTAATTAAATATCAATTAATCAATCCTTCACCTTATTGTTTAATTAACAAACTCAAAAATGGTATTTTTGCAACTCCCTGTGGATACAACTATACCCGACCATACTGCAATTGGATCCCTTGAGGATCTGAAGGCTGTAAAGAAGGATATATTATTAAACGACGAGAGTGTAAAAAGCTTTCAACACTCTCTTAGTGTTCATAGATACTACATTTCTACTGATTATTATTTTTGCCTAGATCCTAAGTAGCTTTATCTAGTTTACTAGTTGATGGGGGATCCTTATTCTTTTCCTTATCTAGGTTCTCGTGCTTATTTAACTTTACACGCTTACTTATATAGGTCATCTCGAGCGTTCTCTTGACGGTACTTATAGCACTTACATACATACATATGACACATAGCTTATGCATAAGGGACCATGGGCTCTCTTACGCGCACTGTGGTTGTGTCCTTCTTTATATTATCGTACGATCCACCTCTTTTGTAGCTACGGCCCGACAGCTACGACCAACTTCCACCCTGTATCGTTGACAACCGGGCAGTGCTTAGCCCGAGCAGTTGTGATCCACTGATGCACAATGTCATACTACATCACCAACGATAGGAGCAACAATTCAACTAGGGAATAGTGAGGGGTCGGCCATGACTCGACCAGGATTTGGACCCATTTACATACATATATACGTTCATTCGTTCGTTCATACGTTTGTACGTTCATTTGTGCATTTCCATACATATACATTTAGCTTAGGGTGGATCCACCTATAGTATCGTTCGAAAATGGGGCCAAGTCTAGGCTTGTTTGTAATACTGAAAATAGCGTCATATACATATAGAATAAGGTCGTTTGAACATAGGTTCAGGTCTATGCCTGCACATAACTTTTAAAATAGGGTCATGTACATGTAGCATATAGCGTAAGTTCAAACCTATGCCCGCGTTTGTAGTCAACCAATCCATCTTGCTGAACTGGTGAGGGGCGTGTCTGTTGGACGTGCCAAAAGAGGGAAAAATCCTAGTCATATAACTACGTTCGTTAAGGCACACCAGACCCTCTGGGGTCGAAGCCTCATAAGTTATCACTTTTTCCCTAGGATTTAGTTATGATCTTATTAAGGCATTAGCTGATAACCTCTAGTCATCTAAGGTCGTCCTAACCTATAAGTGACAACCCCGTTTTCATGATGCACTAGTACATAATCAGTAATAAGGTTATACATAATCATACAGATAGGTGCTTGTTGGAACACGCGGGCCAAGATAGCTTTTGTAAACGTTCAATTCCTGGTTTAGGTTAACTTGGTGACCTAGAGCTTCCTGGGGTATACAACACCCCTGAGAACTCCTGGTCACTTCGTCACCCCTGTCCGGGTTTCCATGGGACAACCAAGGTTCAGGCTGCTCAGTGGTCCCTGAAATCATTCAGGTCACAGAACTTTATTTCAAAACCATTTTCCAAGTTATTCTTTAGGCCGCTCAGCTGTCTAGTGGGACCGCTCAGCAGTCCATGAAGTCACCTAGGTCACAACGTAGGTTTTCAAAACATTTGAGGGATTCATCCCTAGGCCGCTCAGCGGTCCCTGAAACCGCTCAGCGGTCTGGGCGTGACCTAGGGCTCCTCATTTGTTTTCTTACACTTCTTGCAACCCCTTCCCATGGCCACTTCTTAGGGATTTTCCACAAGTTCTAACAACCATAATACAACATATTTCAACTTACAAAACACATCCAAAGTCATCTACACAACCTAAACCTAGCATATCTAACAGAATACACAGCAGGTCACAGAATCACAAATAACACAGAGAAGTCACCAAGGAGGTGAGTAAGCTAAGTTTACCCACCTTCTTAGAGTCTTGGAGATGGTTAGGAGGGTAGGATAGAGGTTCCAAGAGGGTCGAGCTTTCCTGGCTAGCTTTCCGGACTAGTCTCCGATTTCTGACAGCGTAACAGTAGAGTTTCTGAATGAAACGAATTTTGAGTAGAGAGTTGGGGAGAATGAAAAAGTATGAATGAAGAACTAGGGGGTATTTATAGCCCAAGGGCTGATTTGTCTTGGCCATTATTGGCCACATAAATTAATTTGCAAAGAAAAAGGAAAAAGAAAATAAAAATGAATGGATAGGAATGGTGACTGTTAGGTGCCAAAAGTACGCGATTTCAACTATTGAAAAGGCACCTGTCTGCTTAAGTTTAATGAATTATCTGATTAAAATTCCCCACAAAATTGGCGCCGTTGCCGGGGAGTTGCGTCAAAAATACATCGCTTGAGTTTTGTTTGATTAAACAATTGTGAATATTGTAAATAGTTTTATTAGTTGTTTTTATTATCTTGTTTCTAATTTTTTGGCTAGCATGTTTTGTTCCTAAGTTTATACCAGGTTTAACTCCGACCAACATTACACAACCCGGAGAGGTAACAAACCTAGCTAAAAACAGGCGTCGAGCTAACGACGTAAAACAAGCGCTTCCTGGGAGGCAACCCAGTGTTTGTAAGTTTTTATTATTAATTATAGCCTAAGGTGTTAGAATCAGTTTTTATGAAAAATGGTGAAAAAGAATGTCAAAAAGAAAACGAATCAGATTAAGGTATCGCTCAGCGGTACTAAAGTCTCGCTCAGCGGTACACTCGCTCAGCTAACTAAGCATATCGCTCAGCGGACTGAAACCTAACCGAGCCAAGCATTCTGTGTCTAATATGATCAAATTTTAAAAAGAAAATATCAGGCAATCATATCATCTCTGAAGCTTATTATGCATTACTTGTGGGAAAGAAAATCTGATTGTTTTGCAGGCCACAAAGCAACAGAAGTTCTTCCAATCTACAAAAAGAGATTTAGTCCTAGAGGAAGAATAGCATGATTCTTAAACAAGAAGATGAGCCTCTATCTCCTCAAATGAAATCACACAAGGAAGCTACATCAGAGGAAGACACTCACCATAACCAGGGAGCATTCTAAAACACCCTAATTACTTTTCCTTAGTTAGTATGTACCTAGGCTTGTTTGTCTGAAAAACAATACTGAGTACTGGATTACTTGAGTCTGATGCATGAATACATACAATATGAATTGAATTGTTTCACAAACCATGATAGACCTTTGTGAATACATGCATAGATATCATGAACATGTCAAGATGCATTTGTCTACTTGTTGCATGAACATAACCTTGAAAATGTTTTAAAATCAAGGAAGTTGCACCTAACCAAGGTGAGAGAGTGGGCCTATACACTTGTGAGAAAAAGAGAGAATCACCATTGTTTTGTGCAACTGAATTTGTTTGAGTCTCTAATCTTAAGGATTGTATGGAAATGATTGGAAATGATCAAGGCATTCTGTTCATTAACACTAATACCCACTTGGCCAAATAAGCTTAACCTGATTAGGAATATCCCTTGCTACCCTAATTGAGCCTTAATTGAGAAATTTATTGAAATTTTGCATGATCCCGGAGCCTAAGAGAAAAACAAATGACTTTCCTTAAATTCCTACATTAAGAGAGCATTCGAATGGATTATGTGCAAAAAGCTAAAGTTAGGGGGGAAAAGAAAAGTTGGCACAAGTGGACATAGAACAAAGAAAAATCAGTAGAACAGAAGAAGGAAGATGCTGAAAATATGAAATGTCTTTATCTCAATTACAAAAGTAAAGAAAAAGAAAAAAGAATTGAGAAACAGAAATCTAGCATCAAAGGGCTGTAAAGGAAGAGTGTTAATTGAAAAGAAAAAAGGTGACAAAAGAAATTGGTAAGTATTGCTCTCCTGAGAAGGAATAATTGCACATCCAGAAAAACCAATTTTCTTTGTAGCCTGGCCACATTACAACCCTTGAAAGTCCTTAAGTGATCCTTGAATGACCATACACTTTGAAATTGATTGTGAGACAGGTAACAAGTTTAAGTTGTTATGATTCAATGGTGATATTGAGCGAAAACACTCACCCCCAACTGGTCCACTGGCCATAGTGTGAATAACAATTTCCTTGATTAAAAAGACATGGGATAGTGTGACTTGTTCATAGCAGTCAATGTGGGTTTTGCACTTGATATTGTTACGATAATTCTATGATGTATCACAAGTCTCAAGCATGAACTTCATGACTCAATTCAATGAAACATAGAAACTCTTTGTTCATATGCATCATTCTTAACTTAAATCCAATACCTCTTGTTTGAGGACAAACAAGGTCTTAAGTTAGGGGGAGTTGTTAGGTGCCAAAAGTACGCGATTTCAACTATTGAAAAGGCACCTGTCTGCTTAAGTTTAATGAATTATCTGATTAAAATTCCCCACTTTTGTAGGAGTTATAAAATGTTCTAGAGATGGATGCAAGATAAAAGATCAAAGAGAAATCCCACAGAGAAAGGAAACAAAGAGCAAAAAGGGCAAACGAAGAGCAGAGGCATATGCACCACCGCTCAGCGGTGACAAGTATCGCTCAGCGGCTTGCACGAAGAAACCGCTGAGCGATAAACCCAAACTGCTCAGCGGACCTTGCTTCAAGGTGAAGAAACTTAGCCGTGAAGGAAGCTCTGCAGCCGCACCTGCAGCCGCAATGCCACCCTGCTCTGACACCGCTCAGCGCACCGCACGCCGCTCAGCGGCTCTGACAGATAATGTCAGAGCAGAGCCACCATTCAGAGGAAACGTGGCGGTGAAGAAAACTCAAACCGCTGAGCGGTGAACTCAGACCGCTCAGCGGTGACCCTCAAACTCGGCCTATAAATAGAAGCCGAGGCTCACACAATAAAAGCATCATTTACCTTTCAGAATTCTCCTTTCTCTCATTTCATTTCAATTTCAAATTCTTAGTTTAGTTTAGCAACAAAGAGGAGGCTAGTGAAGGAGCCGGGAGAATTAAGGAAGCACGGCGGACGTCGTCATGATAGCGTGAGAACGTGTCATGGTAAGCGTCCATCACCTTGCCTCCGAGATACTCTTGTAAGATGGATTTGTAATCCTCTTGTTGTTGGGATTTTGATGATTGTTATAGACTGATTGTATCCATGTACTTTTACATTAATGAATTTATCAATTTCTATGATTTGCATGAATCGATTTTACGCTTAATGCTTGTTTTAGTTTAGCTATCTAAAACATGATTTCAAACTGTTTGGTTGCGCGTGAGAACGGCATCATAAGTTGGAACTAAATCAATTCATCTAATAAACCTAATTGCTAGAGATAGAGTTAGGGATATTAGTCGCTTTTAACATCTAAAATAATGCTGGTGTACTTTGTTAAGCTTGTGTGCGAGAATGACAGCATAACAAGGGAAACCTGTGATCTTTTCATGCGCGAGAGCGATGAACAAGTTAAGAACTGATGGCGAGAAATCAAAGACATGATAGTTCTGATGTTTAAGTTATGAATGCATGAAACTGTAATATGATTCAAATCCCAACAAGCTTCCTGATCTGTCTCTGATTTGTTGCCTATTTATCTTTTCTGCTATTTATTTATTTATCTAAATATCAATTCACAAATCCTTTACTTCATTGCTTAATTAACAAACTCAAGAACGATATTTTTGCAACTCTCTGTGGATACGATTATACCCGACTGTACTGCAATTGGATTCCTTGTGAATCTGAAAGCTGTAAAGAAGGATATATTATTTTGAACAACGAGAGTAAAAATGCTTTCAACAGTGACTCGTGTTGACTTGTCAACCAAAAATGTGTGGTTGTGGTGAGGAGAGAGAAAACGTGAGTGAGCTGAATTCCCTTGGCCGTGGGGCCTACTTTCCAGTCTTGTTTGATCGTATTTTGTCTTCCGCTGTCTAAGTGCTTCGCGTACGGCCGTCCGAAAAATATTCCTGTCGACTTTCCATAATCTCCTAATGTTCCTAGTGAGGGTTTGGGGCTAATCTAAGGTATTTGTAATTTTTCCTCTGTAAAGGTATATTTCTCAGAGACTTTAGACCCTCCATTAAACTCTAGTTGCTAAAAGGAATTGATCTAATGTTTGCAGAATTTTCCACAATCGAGTAGAGTTTTTCCTATCGACATTCTTGTCTAAGAGTTTATGTTTCTACATTCTTCACCCATTATATGAGTATCTTTCCTATGAAATCCTTGCTAAGGGAAAAGTGAAATGTTACAGTTCGCGCATACCAGTTCGCAGTTCTTATGCGTTTTGGTTGTCAATGATTCGTCATTTGTGTCACCAAGGTAGCATACCAAAATATTTTGAAAAGATGAATAAAAGAAATCAAGAAACAAAATACAGGAGGAGTGAAAGTCTAGAAGTCATGAGGGAATATACATAAACCTAACAAAGAAATGGAGGAGGCTGCCAAGAAGAATTGAGGGGCATAAACCTGAGATAGAGAGAGAGGGAGGAGGCAAATGAAGTGTGAGATGGAAATGCCTTTCACATCTCATGTCTCTTTCTTTTATTGGACCCGTGACCTAACGTTATTAGATAGAATTGACCATAAAAAATTATTATTAGATAAATAAAATAAAATAAAATTAAATAATATATAAGTAACAAACCAAAAAAAATAAAAAAAATAAGATAATGAGTTCATCTATCACCCATGTATAAAAAATAAGGAGAGGATAAACCTACAAAAATAATTAAAAGAAAATTATTAGATTAGACATTTAATTTATTAAAATATTACTTTTTAAAAATTTCATAATTTATGATGTGTAACAAAAATATATTAAATAATATATTAAAGTGTATCATAGCGAACAACCTGAACTCATTCTTGTACCAAAGTGCACTGTGAACCTAGAGACTATGATTCAACCAAACTCTATATAAGCACGTTATAATTGTTTTTTTTTGGTGGGTGGAGGAGGGGCCGGGGGAGGGGGGGGGTTGAGTTAAAAGTTGAGAGAAATAATTTTATACATGATGGGACTTGTTGCAATTAATTGAAGGTCTTTTCTTATTAGAATTAGGATTATTTATTCATGCGACTGGTAATTGTATAAATAGTGGGACTGTTGTTGAAATACTGGCATATTGGAATGGTGTTCAGATTGTGCAATTTGTAACGAGATTCTCAATGAATATTTATTGCAAAACTTTATAAGTATAATTTTGATTATGGATTGTGATGTGCCAGCCGGTAATGATTCTCTAGCAACAAAAATATTTGTCACCGTAGGGTTATCATATAAGATTTTATAACAAATATAAAATTTGAAATAAAAGTGTCTCATTTCCATTAAGTCTCTCTATCTAATTGTAATTGCAACAACAAAAGTTTGTTTAATCAATTTTGTAATGAAAAAGTACATTTTTACAAGAATACTATTAATTGGAGCAGAAGAGAGAGATTGTGTCTTCGGATCACGTCATTTAATAAAGGTTGTAATTAATAATAATATTTTGTAACCTCATTCAATCAAGTTTGTAACAAAAAAATTGAATTTTATAGAAATGTGTGCGAGTGAAACAAAAGAGAGAGAGCGACGTCAAATCAAATAAAGTTTGTAACTCGTGATAATAATTTGTAACAACAACAAAAGTTTGTAACACTGTTCAATCAAGTTAATAATTAAAAAAATACATTTTACAAGAATGCGTGCAAGTAAAGTAGAGGGGAGAGAGTGACTTCAATTATAAACTTATGATAATAGTTTGTAACAAAAAGCAACAAAAATTTATAATTTTATTCAATCAAATTTGTAACAAAAAAGTACGTTTACAAAAAAAATTGCAAGTACAGTAGGAAAGAGAGGACAACTTGACGGATGAAACATTCTCTCTCTTCTACTCCACTTGCACATATTATTGTAAAAATGTACTTTTTTGTTATAAATTTTATTGAACAAAGTGAAAAACCTTTGTTATTATCATTACAACACTGAAAAAAAAAATTGATGGAAATGAGATAGTGTTAAATTAAATTTTATATTTATTATGAAACCTCATGGTTAATTCGGTAGGGACATGTATTTTGGATGTCAAAAAAAGTCTCTGTCGGCCTTGTATGAAGTTTGGAGGTTAGTCCGTTTTGAGAAGAAAAAAGGTTCAGTTTTGGTGATTATTATTATTAGTATGAAAGTAAGTAGCTTTCTGTGCCATGGGGGGTTGTGTGTTTAGGGTACAACAAATGTGTGGGTGTGGGTAGGGTACAAGAGCTTGATGGTGTAAGAGGAGTTATACGTGAGAGTAAGATATGAGGAGTAAATCTTGATCATACAGTTATATATGGATATGGATGGTCAAGATTAAACACTTTATAAATATCATATAATTACTTAAAGAGTTACATAATTTTTATGTTCTAATTTTAATCATTTAAATAAAATATAATGATTAAAATTTGTTTTTTTGTGTGCTTGTATGCGTGAGTTCGCACGCTTAAAAAATTTAGCAAGCAAGGAGAATTAATTATATACGGTCAATTGCATACTAACCCAAATCACTCCTTTGATGCTGTTGCGAGTCACGGGACTTTCCATGTTATTCATATCTTCATTTTGCAGAAGAGCATCAAATAAATCCTGGTCCAATTCACCGTGGCTGCTACTCTTATTTCCCATGTGATCCTTGATGACGTTTTCTAGGACCCTGTTGTTCTCTTTCTGCACCCTTTCAAGCTTAGCTTTCATTCCAGTAAGTAAAGCAAGCACTTTGGATAACGAAGGGTAGAAATCAACAATTGAGAAACCTGCCAACGGCTTTGACATCTCCCCCAACGCTGAAAGGAAAGCCATTTGGTCTCTATAAATTGTACCAAATAATGCCCTTGCAATTATACTATTTGCCATGATCACGATTTGCGTACTAAGGTTCACAATCGATCCTTCGTTTGAATGTATATTTCGAACAAGTTTTGATACCTCTTCTTCTCGTATGAACCTGAAAACGTTACATGAGTATGGATACGAGCATTCAATACAACATGATGCTTAAAGTAAATATGATAATTATTTTTTTTTTAAAAGTGTAAAATATGAATACCAAATATATATATCAAATAAAACGTTATCTGTAAATATAATATCGAATATTTATTATAATAATTTCAATCATAATTGTTTTAATTCAAGGGAACAAATTTTATGGTAAATAGGATAATTTATTGAAGATAATAGATTAAAAGAATAATATATAGAATGAACAAATTTATCTTTTAGTTTAAAAAATAATGTAAAAAAAGTATAAGACAACATACGTAAAAATTGAAGTATTTGTGTCATATACCTGAATGATTGGAGTCGCTTTGGTGTTAATAATTTTGAAATGGACAAGTGTTTTACTTGCTTCCAATTGTTTCCGTATGAAGAGTAA
>QANU01084557.1:54617-71144 GCA_003254905.1 Nissolia schottii | reverse complement strand
TAAACAAAGCTAAGTCTAAACAGTGGTAAAACAACAGTGGTGTTTAGTATAAGCAAGGTAAGAAAGGTGTTGGGACTTCAGTGACAATGTTTCTGAATGCAACCTTAATCTTTATGACTATGACTTATGCATCTTTCTGATTTTATCGCCACCAGTTCTTAAATTAATCATCTTTTTTCAAGCATGTTAAGATCACAAGTTCCTTTATTAATTTGTCAAAAGTCTTGCACAAACTTAACAAAGTAACCTGATGTTAATGCGGGTGTTAAAGCGATTAGTTCTTGGTTTCCTGTTATGGCAATTAAGAACCAAATGAATTGATCTAGGTCAAGCTCAAATAATTGTAACTTCTGTTCGCAATCTTTTAAGCATAGAATCAAACTTCGCATAGTATTATTATTCTTAACTTGGTTTTAACTTAACAAGCATCACTTCCGTCCATACAAGCAAGTCTCAAGTTAAGCATCACAATACTACAAAAGCTAGCACTAAGCACAAGATCAATCATTAAAATCATAAGAACTTCATAGAATCATAAACATAATAGAAGCGGTTACATTCAAGAAACAAAGCACATTAAATCCCAACAACAGGAAAGTTTAGCTATTCATAGTTAAAAATAAAACACAAGCTTACTAGGATTTAGTACAAATGTGGATTGAAGAGGAGTGGTGAGTTGTCTCCACACGTTCACCACGACTCCAATCGTAGCAATTTCGGCAGCAATTCCTTATAGGAATTCTTCTAAATCCTAGCTACCTTTCTAAACCTAACTAAAATATGGAGTGAAGGGAAATGAGTGGAAGAAGTAGAATGGGCAGCAAGGGATGATCTTAAGCTGCAGGGGAGCCCTCTATTTATAGGCCCCGGAATGGCACTTTCGCTCAGCGCAGAGGTACAGTCGCTCAGCGATGAAATGATTACTCGCTGAGCGAACTGTACTATATCGCTGAGCGATCTCTCTAAATGGCTTGCAAGTGGCTTATCTTCTGACAGATGCCCGGCGGCTTGTCAACAGTGACGGCTGACTTTTAGCTGGCGCCATAAATGCACCGCCTGCAAGTGGCTCGAGCAAGTACAATCGCTCAGCGAGTAATGATTATTCGCTGAGCGATGTATGTGCTTATCGCTGAGCGATTATTGTGGTTGCGCTGAGCGATTCTTCATTTTCTGTACTTTGTCTTCTTGCCTTGTTCATTGTAACAATTGCATGGCTTCCTTTCCTTTCCTTTCCTATCCTTTTTCCTGCAATAATTACACAATTTCAAGTCATTAACTGCCTTTTGATGTTTAAACTTGTATTGGTTTATAATTCTTTTAACTGTTTTATACTGATTAAGAACGGATAAGTGCCAATTATCTTATAGCATTTTATCACAATTTGGCACTTATCAACTCCCCCCAACTTAGGACTTTTGTTTGCCCTCAAACAAATGGTACTGGTTTCATAAAGCATTTTTCTTGAACAGAGAAAAGGGATCAAACATGAACAATATTTCTCTTTGGTAAACGAAGTTATGGTTTAAAATATTTCACCAAGCAAGATAGATGATGTTCACAAGAGAATAAATATAACAGAAAAGATGCAATCTTTGTTTAAGAATGCAACTAGCACAATCCTTTATTGTTAAACCAAGGACATTATCAGTTCAGCACTCAATCTGCAAGAATGGCAGATAAGGGTAAGTGTTTCACTCATCATCACACACTGAATCACATCAGCTCGGATTTGTTACCTGTTTCAGTCATTATAACAATTGCATGGTGAATCAAGGATTACTAAGGTCTTTCAAGGGTTGTAACGTGGCCTGGTTCCAAAAAAACTTGGTTTTTCTGGATAAGAAGTAATTCTAACCAAGAGAGCATAGAGGAATTTTTCTATTTCTGCCTTCTTTTTATTTTTCTTATTCCTTTGCTTTTCTTTTCCTTGTATGCACTTTTTCACCCTTGATTTTGCATTAATGCTTTTCCTTTTTCTTTACTTTTTTGATCACTTAGCTTTCTTTCTCGCACATGTAAACCTTCATTGTGTTTTTCTCCCCCCAACTTATTTTTTTGTTTCCTCTCCACGACTTACTCTCTTAATTACAGAGTTCTATTGTTTTTTTTTTTAGGTGAAGAAAGAAATTTTTCTGAGGCTCAAGGGGGTAGCAAAAAGGTTTTTCCTAGTCAGGGTTTTGTGTGTATATGGCTAAGTGTTTAAGGTCCACTAAGCTCAATAAATGCCTTGATCATTTCCTGGCTTCCCCATGCAATGGACAAATGTTAGAAACTCAAACAAATCCAGCTTTATAACCAGTGGTGATGTTCTCTCTTCTCACAGTGTTTGGTCCACACTTCCTCACTCGGTTTTAGGTTTATGTCCTTGATCAACAATATTAAATTATGCCAGAGTTTCCTCAACAACTATGCATCTCTGAAGTTATAAAAATCCTAAAGTTTCCTTTATCCTTTCTATGCTTGGTTCATATTTTATTTTACCTACTTCATTAATTATTTTGTTCATGTACCCCTTTGTTTCAAAAATTTCGTTTGAACCAGTTTCTTATGTTTGAAGCAAACAATCTTTTTCCAAACACAGACATACCCTCATATATACCACATAATTTACCATTCCATATGTAAAAAATCACTATTTACCATCATATAATAATATACTAAAAGTAAATAACGGCCAATAATAAACAAAAAGTAAATAACGAACGATAATAAACAAAAAGGTAAAAGACTGGCAGGACTCAAAAGGTAAAAGTCACTGAGTAAGAAGTTCGCTGCCGTCTCTCTATCTACTCCGAATCCTCCGAATCCTCGAGCACCGTGTCTCCAGAGTGGGCTCCTCCTACACCTCTGCGCTGTGACCCCGCCTCTATATCATCTTTCTCCATGATCATCGTGCCACCTAATGCTACTGCCATGGGATACGTCCTGGCATGTGATGCTCCAGCCCGCGAAGGTCCTCCATACGATGCTCTGGCGCGAGATCCTCCATGAGAGGCTCCCCCTCCTGGGATCGTGGCCAGTCCTCCGGCCATGGGTGACGACGTACAAAAGACTCCGCGGGTGGTCCTATGAACCCCGGTTAGGTGCTCATGATTTGATAAAAGTCGGTGAGAGCCGAGAAGCAGGCCCAATGCCTCTGATCATTCAGGTCCAAGCGTCGATCAAGTAAGTCCAATCTTTGGAGGAGAATGGCAGTGGAGTCGGCGGCTGTAGGAGCTGGTGAAGGAGATCGTGCAGGTGAATGGGCTGGACAATGCAGTGGAGAAGGTGCTGCTGCCTCAGGAGGAGAATGTGCGTCCTCAGCCGGCTGATCCAGAATATCGGGCACCACATGGAGTTTGTCCAATGCGAAGCTAAGAGGACGTTCAATGCAGTGAGTGTTGATATACACTGCATTGAACTCCTTTAGCTGAGTTTCATATGTAGTATCCTCCATGTTATAAGCGCCAGCAGATAAACACAAAGCCGTGATTAGGGATGGAAGAACCATGGTGGTGGCATTCTTTTCAATGGCCTCAGCAATGGCAGATGACATGATATGACTGACGTCAATAGGGTGCTGCTGAAGGATTGTCCATAATAACCGACACTTGTATGCTGGAAGGTCTGAAACATGTGGATTTGGACATACGTTCCATAAGAGAAACGCGGTCCAAATCACTGCTAGACGGTGCATGCAAAAGCGCTTAACTGTCCCCCCGACAGCCCCAAGTGGAATGCCTGGTAGAATGAGTGCCTGGCGCACCTCTTCATCATTAAAATTATCCTCGTCCATGCGGAGGTGATAGTGGCATGGCTCTGTCCCATCCCACGGTTCTCCTAGTAGTCAGTTGATAGCTTCTCGGTGAAATGGAACATGAACCCCTCGGACTATTGAATATCGTTCACTCAATGCTTCTGCTGAAGAGCAAGCATTGGCATAGAATTCGCGAACTATGTCCGGGTGATAGGTGGCCCGCGGCTCAGTAAGAATGACCCAGTTTCGTCGATTTAATTCAGCTTGGAATTCCATGAACTGGTCATCTGGTAAGTTCACAACCCGCTCTGGAAGAATGGTCTGATTCTGGAGTTTACGGTATATAACCTCAGCTGTGTAGGAAAGGAACCGCTGCTGGTCATAAGGCTGAGAGGACTCAGCCTCAGAAGCGCGAGCCTTCTTGGCTCGTTGTTTAATGCGAGGCCTGCAAAATAAAATCCCCAATTTCAGAAATTAATTTACCAGATATGCATGCCCAGAGTTAATTCTATAAACTTGAAACAATGACCTGGATAAGAGTTAATTCTATAAACTTGAAACAATGACCTGGATAATGTCGAAAAATCCATGAAGCAATCCAGGAAAATTCACTGAATTCATATTAGGCAAATGTTTTATGCAAGTAATGTTACCATAGGAAAAGGTTCCCTAAACAATAGCATATTCAGAGCATAAACATTAAGGCAGCTTATGTAACAAATTGCATATGAAAACAAGGTCCTCATCATGCTTCACTTTTCAATTGAATTGTTGGTTTCCATAGCAAATCAAAGTTCACCAATTTCTTGTCAAGAGTTTAATATCAGCAAAATTTGTAGACTTAGCAAGAATGGCATAAATGTTCTATGATTAACCCAAAAATCCCTAAAGTCATTAAATGAGTTCCCGCAGTTATCTTAGTGGATAACTTCAAAATAAGCAAGTCTTAAGTAACTCAAAATAAAGACAATTATGTGGCAAGATTAATTCACGGTAAAGTTCATAAAAACAAAAGCATAAGAAGCAAACATATGGGCAAGTCCTTCACATTTCAAAATGCATTACATACACAATTGGGGAGCCAGAATGGTAAGGAGTATAAGGCTAACACAGACAAAAAAATACCATTTGTCTCACAATGATCTTGAGACTTGTTTAGATCTTGAGATTGAAAGTTTGCAAGCTTTCACTTGGTGCATCTCAATTAAGTCCCAAAAACAAGCTTTTTATGTATTATGGCCCCTTTTTATGGTCATTTCTCATTGTAGGCCTTTCCAAAGGTTATGGCTTGATTTTATTTTCTGGGAATGACATTTCTAACTTGTTCAAATCTTAATATAGCATAATTGGGCTAGTTTGCACAGAATTCCACAATGTAGCTCTTTTATGAGTCTTTAAAGCTTATTTTCACAAGTTAGAAGTCAATTTCCACTATCCTCTTTATCCTTCCTCTTTTCTTGAGATAATTAGTCAATTATGGCTCTAAGAGACTTGTGCCTAGGTCAGACTGCATGTTTAATGCTTTAGGCTTACAAGTGCTCCTAAAATCTCATAAATTCCTCCCTTTGTTATCTTACAGAGATCTAATTGAATTAAAGAAAAGGCGTACCTGATCTCTTGCTTCCTTGTGATTCAAGTTTAAGCTTACCATGTGTCTTCTCCTCCTTCGCCTTTTTAGTTCTCCCCTATCTTTCTTGGAAAAAGAAAAGAGACACGCATAAATATATAGATATACTTACAACTCTGGGTTGCCTCCCAGGAAGCGCTCTTTTAACGTCACTAGCTTGACGCCTGTTTCTTTTTAATTTGGTTCATCTAGGTAGGCTACCATGGGTTTAAGGCCTTGTGTGCTTTCTCCAAGGTAAGGCTTGAGCCTTTGTCCGTTTACTACCCAGGTTGCTTTCTTCTCCTTGTCCCAAAGTTCCACAGCTCCGTGAGGCTTAACTTCCTTGATCTCAAGGGGTCCTGACCATCTTGTCCTCAATTTTCCAGGAAATAGCCTTAACCTGGAATTAAATAAAAGCACCTGTTGGCCTGGATGGAAGTTCCTCACTCTGACCTAGTTGTCATGATATTTCTTCACTTTTTCCTTATAGAGCTTGTTGGAATTATATGCTTGCAACCTTAGCTCGTCCAGTTGATGTAACTGAATTTCCCTTTTCGTACCTGCATCATTCAAATCAAAGTTTAGAAATTTCAAGGCCCAGTATGCTTTATGTTCAAGTTCCACTGGTAAATGGCATGATTTGACATAAACCAATTGAAACGGAGTTAGTCCTATTGGGGCTTTATAGGCAGTCCTATATGCCCAAAGAGCATCATCCAACTTTTGTGACCAATCTTTGCGAGAGCTTGAAATTGTTTTCTCTAGGATTCGCTTAATCTCCCTATTTGAAACTTCTGCCTGGCCATTGGTTTGTGGATGATAAGGTGAAGCCACTTTGTGCCTTACTCCGTAGTGTTCTAGTGCCTTGGTCAGTTGCTTGTTTACAAAATGGGATCCACCATCGCTAATTATTACTCGAGGAGCACCGAAGCGATTGAATATGTTCTTTTTCAAGAACTTAACCACTGTTTTCCCATCTACTTTGGGAGTGGCTACCGCTTCAACCCACTTTGACACATATTCCACAGCCACCAGAATATACTGGTTTCCAAATGATGGTGGAAATGGTCCCATGAAATCCATCCCCCAGCAATCAAAAATCTCGACTTCTATTATGTTCTGGAGTGGCATTTCATTTCTTTTTCCAATTCCTCCTGTCCTTTGGCATGCATCACAATTCTTTACATGCATATAAGCATCTTTGAATAGAGTGGGCCAATAGAAACCAGATTGGAGGACTTTAGCAGAAGTCCTCTCTCCATTATAATGCCCACCATATGGAGAATTATGACAATGACATAAAATGCTATTAGCTTCCTCATTGGCAATACATCTGCAAAGTAATCCATCAGCTCCAATCTTAAATAGGTATGGGTCATCCCACACATAATATGTAGCATCTCGGAGGAACTTCTTCTTTTGATGGTAAGTTAAATCTTCTGGAAGCACACCTACAGCCTTAAAGTTAGCCATATCGGCGAACCGCGGTCTTGACTTGATGAGAAATAGTTTCTCATCTGGAAACTCTTCCACGACTTCATTCTCTTTGATCGTTACTTCGGGATTATTTAACCTGGATAAATGGTCAGCAACCAGATTTTCTCTTCCACCTTTGTCCTTGATCTCCAGATTAAATTCCTGCAAAAGAAGTATCCAACGAATCAGTCATGGTTTACTATCAGGTTTTGTCAGAAGGTACTTGATAGCTGCATGATCGGTATATATCACTACTTTAGAGCCTATCAAATAGCTTCTGAACTTCTCCAAAGCATACACTATGGCTAGTAATTCTTTTTCTGTTGTGGCGTAATTAATTTGCGCCTCATTTAAAACTTTACTAGCGTAGTGTATAGCATGGAATATCTTAGCTTTCCGTTGACCTAGAACTGCTCCTACTGCATAATCACTAGCATCACACATTAGTTCAAAATCAAGATTCCAATCAGGTGCTATGATTATGGGAGCAGAGGTCAAACTAGATTTTAATTTTTCAAAAGCACTCAAACAGTTGTTATCAAAAATGAAAGGAGTGTCCTTATTCAAGAGGTTGGTGAGTGGCTTGGCAATTTTGGAGAAGTCCTTGATGAACCTCCGATAAAATCCTGCATGACCAAGGAAGCTCCTGATTCCCTTTACATTGGTTGGAGGTGGCAGTTTCTCAATGACTTCCAGCTTTGCCATGTCCACTTCGATCCCTTTCTTTGAAATCTTATGGCCTAACACGATACCTTCAGTTACCATGAAATGGCATTTCTCCCAATTTAAAACCAAATTGGTGTCAATACAACGTTTCAGCACAGCATTGAGATTTGTCAAGCAATCTTCAAATGATGACCCGAACACAGAGAAATCATCCATGAAAACTTCCATAATTTTCTCCACCATATCTGCAAATATTGCTAACATACATCTTTGGAAGGTGGCAGGAGCATTGCATAGCCCAAAAGGCATTTTCCGGTAAGCAAAAATACCGAATGGGCATGTGAAAGCTGTCTTCTCTTGATCTTGTGGGTCCACAGTTATTTGATTATATCCAGAGTATCCATCTAAAAAGCAATAGTATGCTTGTCCTGATAATCTTTCCAGCATCTGATCCATAAACGGCAGTGGAAAATGATCCTTCCTGGTAGCTTTATTGAGTTTCCTGTAATCTATGCACATTCTCCAACTAGTAACAGTTCTAGTTGGGATTAGTTCATCATTATCATTTGTAATTACAGTTATACCTCCTTTCTTAGGAACTACCTGGACGGGGCTAACCCATGAGCTATCAGAGATAGGATAAATTATACCTGCTTCTAGTAGCTTAACTACTTCCTTGCGTACTACCTCCTTCATGGTTGGGTTTAGCCTCCTTTGTGGCTGCCTTACCGGTTTGAAATTGTCTTCCATTAGAATTTTGTGCATGCAATAGGATGGACTTATGCCTTTCAGGTCAGCGAGTGTCCACCTTAAGGCTTGTTGATTGTTCCTTAGCACTTGAATCAATGAATCCTCTTCTTTTAGAGACAAATTGATGTTTATAATCACCGGCTTCTGTTCTTTTTCCTGCAAAAACATATATTTCAGATTAGGAGGTAAAGGTTTGAGTTCAAGATTCATACCTTCTTCCTTTGATTCTGCTTTTTTCAGGATCTCTTTGCATGCTTCTTGTTCTTGAGGCATAATAGGTGTTGATTCCAAATTCATCAGGAAAGCTTCAATTTCTGCTTCTTCGTCCTCAGTGAACTGGGCTGAACTATCTGTTAGTGCCATTTCTAGTGGATCCATTTCTTGAGGCTTTTCTTCAACTTTTGCTATGGCTTCTTCAAGCAAATCTATCTGAAAGCACTGGCCTTTGTCCTTTGGATGTTGTAAGGCTTCAAAGATGTCAAATTGCACTTCATCATCATGGACCTTAATCTTCAGCTTGCCTTCATCCATATCAATTCCCATCTTTGCCGTTCTCATGAATGGCCTTCGCAAAATAAGCGGGACCTCGGTATCTTCAGAAATGTCTATTACTACAAAGTCAGCAGGAATTAGGAATTTATCCACTTTGACTAGGACATCTTCTGCTACTCCCAGTGGATACTTAATTGATCTATCTGCTAACTGGAGTGACATTCTAGTAGGCTTCAGCTCCATGCCACCCACTCTCTTCATCATGGAGAGAGGCATTAAGCTGACACTGGCTCCTAGGTCAATGAGAGCCTTTCCTACTGACACATTTCCAATAACTACCAGAATTGTAACGCTCTTGGGATCTGTTAATTTATGTGGGATGAAATTTTGAATAATTGCACTACAATTCTCTCCCAACTGTACAACCTCCTCTTCTTGATACTTCCTTTTCTTAGTTAACAACTCCTTCATAAACTTGGCATAGGTAGGCATTTGCTCTAATGCTTCGGCGAATGGAATGTTAATTTGCAATCTTTTAAAAATATCCATGAACCTAGCAAATTGCCTTTCCCTGTCAAGTTTAGATGGGTTTTTCGGATAAGGAAGTGGCTTCTCTTTTATCAACATCTTTTCTTTTTCTACTTCCTTCTTTTTTTCTTCTTTCTTTCCATCTTTCTTTTTCTCTTTTTCATTTTTCTCTTCTTTATCTTCATTTTTATTTTTCAACTCCTCCATTTTATTCTTTTCCTTCCCTTCTTCTTCTTTTCTCCTACCAACACATTCTTTGTCCTTCTTTTCAGCAACACTTGGTTGAAGGGTTTTACCGCTCCGAGTGGTGATTGCTTTACAGGATTCCCTGGGATTAGGTTCAGTATTGACGGAGAATCGCTCTTTCTTTAATTCTGCAACATCTTTGGCAAGTTGTCCCATTTGGATTTCCAAGTTTCTGAATGAATCGTCAGTATTTTTCTGGTTTGCCATGGTCAATTGCATGAATTGATTGAGCGTCTCCTCCAACTTGGAACTTTGCACTGGTGGTGGTGCTACTTGTTGAGAATTCTGAAACTGAGGAGGCTGCTGGTATGGTGGAGCTCTATTATTAGAGGGCCCCACATCTTGCCTCCAAGGCTGATAATTTTGCTGATTCAGACCCCTTTGATAGTTGCCTTGGTACGGTCTTGTTTGGTTATTCAGGTACTGCAACTCTTCCTGCCTGCATTCACAAAAACTCGTTTGATGGTCACCAGAACAAATTTCACAGACAAATACCTGGTGTTTCTTTGATTCTTGGTTACTCCTGAGTTGTTTTGGCAACTCCATCAGTTGTTTCTTTACTTCATCGAGCTGTTGTTGCAGTTGTTTGTTTTGGGCCAGTATAGCATCATTCGTTTCTAGCTCCAGCATTCCTCCTTTCCTTGTTGGTGCTCTGCTATATTGCCCTTGCTGGTCTGTCAATGCCATGGCTTCGATGATGGTGATGGCTTCGTCTGGTGTTTTGGACATTATCTGTCCACCAGCAGCTGCATCCAGCATAAGTGTATGCTGTTGCTGCAAACCATTTCTAAAGATATGAATTTGAGTTCTTGCGTCGAACCCATGGTTAGGGCATCTTATCAGCATTGATTTATACCGTTCCCATGCTTCGCACAGGCTTTCATTGGGTGCCTGCACAAAGGTAGAAATAGCAGTTTTTAAATCCATAAACTTTGATTGTGAAAAATACCTGGAACAGAATCTTTCTTCCAACTGGTCCCAATTGGAAAGAACAGTTTGTGGTTGATCTAATAGCCATTCTTTCGCTTTTCCGATTAAAGTTAATGGAAATAGTCTAAGGAAGATTGCTTCTTCATCGGCCTCTGACATAGCAGCAGTTCCACATAGCTCATAGAATTTTGTTAGATGAGCATATGGGTCTTCGTGGTCTAATCCTGCAAAAGGGTTAGCATGCATTAATTGGACCAAACCTGGTTGTAATTGAGGCATTCGTTGTGTTCGTTGTTCGCCCCATGCGAATTATGTTTCGTGGAATAAAATTGACAAAGCCTTGGCTTTGTCCAGTCCCAGCAGTTCCTCTACCAGTTTCTGACATCGTGTCTTGTTCTGAAGAAGAAGAAGATGTTGAAGATGAGGAGGGTTCTTGTTCCTCAACCGTTCTGGCTAGGGCTTGAGCTCTCCTTGCCCTGCTTCGATTCCTCCTAGCAGTTGCTTCTATTTCTGGATCAAATAGAAGTTGATCTGCAGGAGTGTTTCTTCGCATACAAAGATAACAAAGTCTAACAAGAAAGGTTTTAGAACAGAATAATTAAAGAAATAAGACTAACTACACTATACAAAAAGCTTAAAATATCAAATCAAGATGATGTTTTAATTGGCACAATCCCCGGCAACGGCGCCAAAATTTGATGAAAGCTTTTTATGCAATAAGTTTGCTCTCGTATTTAATATATCCTTTCTACAGCTTTCAGATCCTCAAGGGATCCGATTGCAGTATAGTCGGGTATAATCGTCTCCTCAGGGATTGTGGGTTATAAAACGATCGTCTTGATGCTACTTTAAGCTTATAGAAAATGGTGATTTTTAGTTGTTTTTAAGGACTAACAAACGGTAAACAAAGTTAAGTCTAAAACAGTAGTAAAACAATAGTGGTGTTTAGTATAAGCAAGATAAGAAAGGTGTAGGGATTTTTAGTGACAATGTTTCTAAATGTAAACATTAACCTGATGAATATGACCTATGAGTCTTTTGATTTTATCGCCACCAGTTCTTATCTTAATCATCTTTTTCCAAGCATGTTAAGATCACAAGTTCCTTTATTAATTTGTCAAAAGTCTTGCACAAACTTAGCAAAGTAACCTGACGTTAATGCGAGTGTTCAAACGATTAGTTCTTGGTTTCCAGTTATGGCAATTAAGAACCAAATGAATTGATCTAGGTCAAGCTCAAATAATTGTAACTTCCGTTCGCAATCTTTAAGTCTAGGATCAAGTTTTGCATAGCATTATTATTCTTAACTTGGTTATAAATTAACAAGTATAACTACCGTCCATACAGGCGAGTCTCAAGTTAAGAATCATAGCACTAGCAAAACTAGCATTAAGCACGAGATCAATCATTAAAACCATAAGACCTTCATAGAATCATGAACATAAGTTAGAGTGGATACATTGAAAAAACAAAGCACCTCAAATCCCAACACGAGAAAGTTTAGCTATCCATAATCATGAATAGAATACAAGCTTACTAGGATTTAGAACAATTGTGGATTGAAGAGGAGTGGTGAGTTGTCTCCACACGTCCACCACGTCTCCAACCGTTGCAATTTCGGCAGCAATTCCTTATAGGAATTCTTCTAAATCCTAGCTACCTTTCTAAACCTAACTTAACTAGAATATGGAGTGAATGTAATAAAATGAGGAAGTGAAGTGGGTGCTAAGTGATGCCTCAAAGCTGCAAGGGAGCCCTCTATTTATAGGCCTCGGACTTGCACTTTCGCTCAGCGCAAGGGTACAGTCGCTCATCGATGAAATGATTACTCGCTGAGCGAACTATACTATATCGCTGAGCGATCTCTCTAAATGGCTTGCAAGTGGCTTATCTTCTGACAGATTCCCGGTGGCTTGCCAACAGTGATGGCTGACTCTTAGCTGGCGCCATAAATGCACCGCCTGCAAGTGGCTCGAACAAGTACAATCGCTCAGCGAGTAATGATTATTCACTGAGCGATGTGTGTGCTTATTGCCGAGCGATTATTGTGGTTGCGCTGAGCAATTCTTCATTTTCTGTACTTTGTCTTCTTGCCTTGTTCATTGTAACAATTGCATGGCTTCCTTTCCTTTCATTTCTTGTTGTTTTCCTGCAATAATTACACAAATTCAAGCCATTAATTGCCTTTTGATTCATTGTATAAAACTTGTATTTGATTTGGATTTATTTTGATCGTTTTATACTGATTAAGAGTAGATAAGTGCCAATTATCTTCAGTCATTTTACCATAATTTGGCACTTATCAAGGGCCGCTCAATGCCCTGGGTATAAAAACACTATGCTAGGGCATAACTACTCAGGCCGCTCAGCAGACCTCTCAGGCCGCTCAGCGCCCTAGGCGTGATACACGTCCACAACTTTGTTGTTTTCCCTTTCCTTCACCTTTTCTCCAAACCACTCCCATGCATACTTCTTAGGACTTCACCATTGGGTCTAACAAGCACCATATCACAAGTTCTATCTCAAAGAAAACATAACTCATTCAAGCAATATAATCCTAATTTCTATCACATAACACATGGTGTTCTTCTTTAATCACATAAGTAAACGTAAGTCCACCAAGAGGTGATTGAAGATAAATTTACCCACTTGTTAGAGGTGTTAGTGATGGTAATGATGGTGAGGGAATGCTTCCACAGGTGCTTGGCTTCTTCTGCTGACTTCCGGTTTTGGCAGCGTAACATCAAAGCATACGAACGAAACGTGTTTTGGAGAGACTGGATAAATGAAAAATGCAAGACAAGGGTGGCTATTTATAGCCTCAAGGCTATAGCTCTTGGGCCATTCTTGGCCACAAAAATTATTTGGAAAATAAAAGGAAAATAAAATAAAAAGCCAAGGTGCTATGCCAAGTAGGAAACTTGTCATCTTTAACTTTCTTAGATTTTTGTTGACTTTTGTGTGTGTGTGTGTGTGTGTGTGAGTTGCCGTGATGGCTCATGGCCAAAGGCCATAGGGCTCCCTTCTTATTTCGGTTTGATCGTGTTCGGTTGCTCGCTGTTCGGGTGCTTCGTGTACGGCCGTCCAAAAAATATTCTGATCACATTATCGTGATCTCCTAATTTTTCTAGTGAGGAATCTTAGGTATTTGTAATTTTACCTCTGTAAAATTATGTTTTACAGATACCTTAGACACACCATTAAGCTTTGAGGACTAAAAGGAATTAATATGGTGTTTGTAGAATTTCGCGAAATCGAGCAGAATTATTTTTACAGACATTTTTAACCTAAGAATTCATGTTTCTAGATTTTTAACCCACACCGAGGGCTTATACCGGTATTTATCCTATGAAGCCGGTATTTATCCTGTGAAATCCTTACTAGAGAAAAAGTGGGATGTTACAGCAGGACTCTTCCCATCGACTAAAAATTCAACACCCTGACACCCCCTTGAAAGTATGCTAGCTTTTATACCTCATACGCATCCTAGGAATGGCACCCCCTATGGGGTTAGTCAATGTAAATAAACTCAAAAACGTCTTCGGAAGTGGCTACATGCTAAAAACCTCACAAACAATTTGGAATCCGTGAAGCAACGCCCACCCATTCGGATGGAGTTGGGTAGGGATGAAGGCAGACAACCTCATTATCTCTCGCTCAAAGGTCAAAAAAGGAAGCCTCACCCCCAACCGCGTAAAAAGAACCTCATACATAAGAAAATGAGGCGTGCCTTTATGCCTAAGCATACACACTCGTTCATCTGCAGAGGCTACTTCTAACCTATACTCGTGATCCTATACCCCTCCTCTGTCAACTCCAATGCCTTACTCACAATGCCAAGTTGTTCTTCCTTTATGATTGAAGGAATGACAAATGCCTCGGGGTCTATCCACCAATACACCAAACGTTCGTGGGACGCGGGACCTTCAATTCCTGAAAGGTCTTCTTCAACTTCCCCATTAGACTAGAAGCCTCGAACTACAGAAAAAGGGAAAGCTCAACCCATCATAACAATCCCTTACATCCCAAAAGTGACCTCAACAACTAACAACACATTCTAGGTAAAATCTATGATGACCAAAAAACAAGAAACGCAAAATGAAGTTGAGGATTACTCTTGGACATACATTAAAAACACTAACAAACACGTGAAGGTCACAAGTGATAAGAGATAGCAAATGAGCAAGACCGATAAAATAAAAAAAATAAAGCAGTAAACTTCCAAATTACTAATTAACGATCAATAATGATAAAAATTAGTCCCCAAAAATGGCGCAAAAAATTTGATACAATTTTTCATGGCAAGTATACCACTTTGTATAAGTAATAAAATGAGTAAAATTAAATATCGTTCCCACGAGGACTAGTTAATCATTGAACTAATGCTAAATAAATAAGTTGAAAGGAATGTTTGTTGATTGTTGAGTGACAACTAAATTAAAAATTAAAAAGAGTAAACACAACTAGAACAAAAATTCAAGTGAACAAAGAATTGGGTTTAAATTAAGAAGAAATTGACAGCTAGGACATTCAATTTCAACTACCACAAATTTTACTGAATTAATTCTCAATTATTTAGTTCATAAGTTTTGTATTGAAGGTTGGGACTCCTCTACAAATCAAAGGCCTCTCTCAATGTCACAATAATTTTCTTCTCTCAAGCTATTCCCCTAATCTCTTAGTAAGAATTAATTTGTTTGAAACCTGAATGCTTTAGGGTTCCTAAGCATAGCCGCACAAACCACGTTTACTCCTCTAGGACTTTCACTCAATTTGTGATATTCTTACTTTGTGCACTCTTGTTTTCCCTCTCTCTAGTTGTAAAAAAAACTAAAAAATCATTCAACAAATGGCCAATCAATTGAAAACAATGGGAATAGATAAGAATAATCAACACAATTCATAAAATGAATAACCTCGAATTTAATTTAATAAAATTATAGAGTTTACATCAAGCCCTTACTAAAAAGAGGATTAGGTCACGCTAAATGAGTGCACAAACATCGTCAAAGAGTTTAAAGAGAAGAAGAAATACATAGATGAAAAAATTCAGAATTATGGAATTTCAGGATTCTCCACTCTTGCTTTGAATTCCCTGTCTTCAATCTTTTTTCCTTTGCTCTACTAGGGTTCTTAGACTCCAAAACATTGAATGAATCTAAATTTGAGGCTGAAAGGTCTTTTAAAATGCATTTGTGGCATAATTGATCAAGTGGTTGTTGGTACTGCTCAAGTGATTGTAGACCTAAATGGTTTCGTTCTTTCCACTTGGTCTCCGCAATTACTCTAGAACCTATAATGCAATGAGCAAACATCCTAGAACTACCTTAAAAACATATGAAAATGCCTAAAGGTTTGCAATCATAAACATCCTAAAAATAAATGCTAAAATGTCTAAGGATGCAAGAATTAATCCTAATTTTTCATGAAAAAACAAAGTAAAAGATAGCTCTCATTGGAGAGTTATCAAAGCGCAACCTTGGCAAGGGTTACCCTCAGTTGTGCAATTAAGATTTATGCACTTCCAAGAGGCCAGTTTGGATAGAATCTTCTCAGTGAGGAACAAAAAAACTGCATTCTTCACCTTCCCGTGCATGAGATTAAACCCAAATACTTTCCCAAATAGTTTGTAAGAGGAAAAGATGTAACCACCGCCAACTTTTCCCTTTTTATTTGAGGCACAACTTTGGAAACCATGGATTAAATTTTTGTAATTAAATTAACCCAGAGACTAAACATCTCCTCAAAGACCTATAAAACATTCACAATCAAGCTCACCTAATTAGCCTCAAATGAAGAAAAGAGGGCCCCCACAAAATAAAACCACCAACTTCCAACCTCCTTCCATTACATTTTCTTAAATCGTACGAGAAAACTTCTCCATACAAAAGACCAAAAGGTATGGTGGAAGTGGATCTCCTCGACAAAGTCCACAAGAAGGAGAAAAGGACTCAGGCCTCAAACCATTTGAAAGCAACGAAAGAGATACTGATCAGATACAAACAATTATCAAAGAAATAAGTCACTTTGGAAAACCAAACTCAACCAAAGTATTATGAAGGAAATCCCAACCAACTCTATCATAGGCCTTGTGAAA
>QANU01084557.1:0-53822 GCA_003254905.1 Nissolia schottii | reverse complement strand
ACACCAAAATCATGTAGCAGACTTATGAGCCACTGTGTTTCACATGTGATTTGAGCAAGGGATCTATACTCTGCCTCTGCTGATGAACGGGCCACCGTGGTTTGCTTCTTACTTCGCCACGAAATCATGGCCTTGCCAAGGAAACAAACAAAGCCAGAGATTGACCTCCTGGTGTCAGGGCAAGTGCCCCAATCAGCATCGGCAAATCCAGAGAGGTGTAAGTCTGATGTAGCAGGGAAGAACAGTCCCTTTGCTGGTGCAGCCTTCACATACCTAAGAACTCGATGAGCAGCTGAAAGATGGGATTCATTTGGACAGTCAAGAAACTGACTGAGCCTTCCCACAGCATAACAAATGTCTGGCCTGGTGTGGGTGAGATATAAAAGTTTTCCAATAAGTCTTCTATAGGAACTAATGTCAACTGAATCTCCAGCTGGTTCTTTGGACAGCCTTGAGTGATAATCCATTGGGGTGGAGACCGGCTTGGCATCCAGGAAACCATGAGTGTCAAGCAAATCCAGGCAATATTTCCTTTGGTAAAGGACAATGCCCTGTGAGCTGCGAGCAACCTCCATGCCTAAGAAATATTTTAGATTTCCTAGGTCTTTAATTTTGAACAAATCATCTAGAAGCCCTTTGATTTTGTTGATTTCAGCCATGTCATCACCTGATAATACCAAATCGTCAACATACACTAAGATCACAGTAAAACCATGAGCAGTGGTCTTTGTGAACAAGGAGTAATCCGATTTGGACTGCTTGTACCCTGAACTAGTCAATACATGCACTAGCTTGGCATTCCACTGCCTACTGGCCTGTTTGAGGCCGTATAGTGACTTCTGCAGTTTGCAAACCATGCCAGGATTAGCACTTAACCCGGGGGGCAGCTTCATATATACATCTTCAAGTAAGTCTCCATGCAAAAAGGCTGTGTTAACATCTAGTTGCTGAAGAAACCAGCCTTTAGCAGCTGCAATAGCTAAGACAACCCTCAAGGTGGTAATTTTAACCACAGGGGTGAATGTTTCAGCATAGTCCACCCCATATGTTTGAGTGAATCCCTTTGCTACCAACCGGGCTTTGTGCCTTTCAATGCTCCCATCTGAATGGTACTTTATCTTGAATACCCATTTGCATCCCACAGCTTTCTTTCCAAGAGGAAGGGAAGTGAGGATCCAGGTTTGATTGCTCTCAAGTGCTTAGAGTTCAGCATTAATGGCCTCTTGCCAACATGGCTCTTGCACTGCTTCCTCATAGGTCCTAGGTTCAGTGGTGGATGAAATGGCAAGGGAAAATTTCTTTTGGGCAGCACACAGTCCTAAATAAGATAAAGTCTGTGATATAGGATACCTGCTTGAAGGGGAATAGTCATCACCACTTGAAGAGTCGATTAACATACAATGATAGTCCTTAAGGTAAGTTGGTGGTCTTTTTGGCCTATTGGATGTTCTTGTCGGTTTGATGAGGCTTGGTGAATTTGGTAATGAGTTTGATGGCAATGAATGATATGAGGATGATGCAGAATGCTGATTGCATGTGTCAAGAGATGCAGGATCAACACTGGTAGTGTCTTGATGAGGTGGTGATGCAGCATGTTGATTATATGTATTATGAGATGCAGGGTCTGTTGTCTGGGAGCTGGATGTGGGCACAGTGTTGGCTATTTGAGGTGTGTTCTGGGTACAGCTAAATGGATCACAATGCAAATCAAGTGTGTTTGGTGATGCATGACCATGCAAATGAGGCCTAGCACCTGAAACCTGATTGCTATGCAAATCAGCATATGGAAATTGATTCTCATAGAAAACAACATTCCTGGATATAAAGATCTGTCTTGTTAGCAGATCAATAAGCACATAACCTTTAGTCCCTCCTTTAAACCCCAAGAAAACACATTTTCTTGCTCTAGGCTCAAGTTTAGTCCTATGAGCCATCAAGGTTGTAGCATATGCTAGACAACCAAAAACTTTCAGATTTTGGAGCTGACGCATACAATTATACAGCAGATCAAATGGAGTTTTATTGTCAATCAATTTTCTAGGCAGCCTATTAATTATGTGAACCGCATGACCAATGGCATATTGCCAAAAACATTTTGGTAAGGATGATTGAAAAATGAGTGCCCTAGCAACATTTAGTATATGCTGATGTTTCCTCTCAACTATACCATTTTGTTGAGGTGTCTCAACACAAGTGGTCTGATGAAGGATCCCTTTTGAGTTAAAAAACCTGTTTTGAGCAAATTCAACCCCATTGTCAGTCCTTATTATTCTAACCTTAGTTTTAAATTGTGTTTCTGCATAATGCACAAAGTCCTGTATTAATTGTGATGCCTCAGCCTTCAATTTCATAAAATAAACCCAAGTATGTCTAGTGAAGTCATCCACTACAGTCAAAAAGTATTTGTGACCTCCAGTGGACACTGTGGCTAATGGACCCCATATATCCATATGTATCACAGCAAAGGGAGAATCAAACTTGGTAGTACTCAAATTGAAGGGGAGTTTTCTTTGTTTAGCTAAATGACACAAATTACAAGGTTCAAAGTTTTCATTACATTGAATAAAGGAGAACTGATGATGCAATACATGAATTTTGTCCTTAGATGGATGACCTAGTCTATAATGCCACAAAGGGAATGTAGATGAACTGAAATGAACTTTATTAGTTTCAGACTCATGTCCTATATGATTGCCTCTATCTGCAAGATTGTATAATGATGATGTGTTTAAACTGATGCTGTTGGCTGAGGGTAACTGTGACTGGTTTATGGTTGGCTGGGCTCTCATTGTATATAAACCTCTTTCCAAGTTAGCTATACCAATCATCTTCGAGCAATGGTCCTGTATAATGCAGCATTTATCATTAATTAGTACTGTGCATTTCAGGGCTGTGATTAGCTGTGAAACAGAAATCAAATTGAATGTAAAGCAAGGAATGTACAGCACTTTGGTCAAGTATAGGTCATTGGAAAAAATCACAGTCCCTGAAATTGTGGCTTGAGTCACTGTTCCATCAGGTAATCTAACAGAGATAAGTTTAATTTGGTGATATGTATGGAATAAATTGAGTGAATAGCACACATGGTCAGTGGCACCAGTGTCTATCACCCAATTTTCGGGTCTCTTGGCAACTAAGGACAGGATTAGGGACTTACCTGATGGATTTGGTGATTGTGATGTGGTTAGTTGATTGATGCTATGAGGAAGTTGTGAAGAGTAATGCTGCAAGAGTGCCAACAATCCTTTCTTCTCTTCTTGAGTAAAAATCAATTCAGAATTCTCCTTCCCTCCATCATGGATCAAGCTCTCAGCCTTGCTGCTGTTGTCAGTTTCAGTTTCAGCTTCAGTGGATGTGGCAGTGATGTTGTTTGCTACTCTCTCGCAATATTCCTTGAGTAGATGCGGATATTTCTTGAAGCACCTGTCAATAGGATGTCCTACTTTCCCACAAAAGCTGCAGGTAACATCAGGATCATACTGAGTTTTACTGTTACCTCTGCCACTATATCCACCTCTGCTGTTTGCAGATCTGCCACCTCTGCCTCTAGTCTTTCCCTTTCCACCTCTTGAGCCAGGGCTTACACCTGACCCTGAGTTTTGAGATGATCCATGTCCAGTACTGCTGAATAAGGCCCTAGAGTCCATTACTCCACTCATTTGCCTTTCTTGCTGCATTAAAAGTGAAAAGGCTGTTGTAATTTCAGGCATAGGCTTCATCAGCATGAGCTGTGACCTTACACCTGAGTATTGTTCATTTAGGCCACGAATAAACCTCACCACATAATCCTCCTTCCTGTAATCTCTTATGATTTTCATACTGCATATGCACCTCTCTGTGCAAGAACACTGAGGTATCGGCCTGAAGTTCTCCAGCTCTTCCCAAATAGACTTAAGTTTGGTAAAATAAGCAGTAACAGACATTTCTCCTTGCTTGATTGCATAGAGCTCTTCCTGCAATTCAGCAATTCGAAATGCATCTCCATCAAAGTACCTATGTCTTAGATCAGTCCATAATTCAGCAGCACTCTCTATCCACATTACAGATTTTAAAATTTCCTGATTCAATGTCTGATAAATCCAGGAAATGACAAACGTATTACATTTGTCCCAAGCAAAGAATAAGTCACTTGTTTCAGCAGGCTGCTTCAGTGATCCACCAATAAAGGCTAGTTTATTCTTAGATTTAAGTGCCATTCGCATAGATCTAGCCCAAGCATGATAGTTTTGATCTGTTAAAGTCATAGAGATCAGTGCACTGCCTGGACTCTCTGCTAGATGTAGGTAGTACGGGCTCTTGATGTCTGCCATGGCATTATATCCATGGTTGCTGTTGCTTCCATTTCTGAGCTCCTGCTCAGTTCCTCCACTCTCAGAGGATGAATTTGTGTTCAATGTTTCTTCCATAGATTCAATTTAGACAGTTGAAAGAGCTCTATATCAGTGAGCTAAAAGAAATCACAACAATCTTGCTCTGCAAACTACCTGAGAATCTCAAGGAATGACTTGCCAATTGCAAGATTCCGAAATTCAGTGATAGTTATAGCTCAAATTCTGTTGAGTTCTCAAGAAATCCTGTGATTCAGAGTGAATACAGCAGAAATTTGAAAACTCAGTGCTCTGAGTTGTAGATCAAACGAATGCAAGATTGAGTGATGATGAAAATGAATAGATCTGAAATTTTCACACGAGCATGAGCCATCGCATTGTTGAACGAATCAAGAAGGAGATGAGAAGTAGAATTGAACTATAGCGGCGCAGCAGAGCTTCAACCATCTTAAAGTTCAGTATCATACTGCAAATTGTGCAGAAATGCTCGAGAAGGAGGAGAGAAAGTTGAAGGAAATTGAAATGGCCCAAAGATTGGAATTGTGTGAAATGATTCGTTACATTTCTCTGAAAATGATTACAACATATATACAAGCTGAACCTCCTAAATTGAAATGAAATTACAGCCAAATGTACACTAAATTTACAGCAATTTACAAGCAGTTAAGTTAACTAATTTAGCACTGGTGCCAGTGCTCTTAACAGCACTATAACTAACTTCAGCTGGCACTGTAACTAACTTCAGCTAGCTCGGTTTGCTGTTGCTCCAAGTTTCAGTAGCTGATTGTGGATGCTTGTTTCTTCTCAACCCTGCTCACAATCGTGCATTTTTTCCTCGCTAAATTAATAAAATTCGTCACTAATACTCAGAAAAAATCCCTCGTCAATTCCCAGAGTAATAAGAATTTTTCTCATAATGATTGGTGTGTCCATATCCGTGCTAAGGGGGGTCTTTTAGCTAGAAAACCGGAAGCTGTTCCATTAAAAACATTTATTCAATTCAACGACAGAGTCTGTCATGGATTCATCAGCGATGAAAATTTTTAACCGCGAAAATGCTTTATTGTTATCATTTTAATTTGTTTTGATAAAAAAAATTATTTGAAATATATTTTGTCGCTAAATTTTCCCTCATTAAAACATTTATATTTATGTCATTATATAGTTTGAGAGGCGAAATTTGTCACGGAAAATTTTGGTTGCCAATTTCATCACTAGTTTAAAAAAAAAATGCATTTGTTTCTCGTTTACAGAATCAGATGCAATTTCCATTGCTAATAGTGACGAGAAGTTATATTTTCAGTTGCAAAATTTTGTCCCTATCTGCGTGTTTTTTAACACACACACTCCTTATCTCTATCTGCATGTTATTTAATAGCCTGTGTTTCACGACCCAACTGAAACTTTGATTGGCGCTTAGGAAACATGCGTTCGCTAGCTAGCCTCATTGACTATCATTTTAGACAAATTATAACGTTCATGACTAGATCATATACTATATATACATTATATCTATTTCACTAGCATACAAATTAATCATCTCATGTGGCCTCAGGCAATTTGTAAGACAACAAACAACATAAGACGCAATAGGAAGCAAAGATCCTGTCTATAGTCTATGGAGCTCTAACAAGAAAACCAATCTATAACAAAACCCAAAAAAATACATCTACTAATACATCAGACCACAACTACCTTGCTGAAGGTGAGAACGTGCACAAAAAAAATTCGTTTGCTATCTATCGAAGATACTTAGATGTCGCTCAAATTGGATTTGAAATGGTAAAATTAAAGGGATGAGTCGACAGGCTCAGGGAACAATAATATATCCATAGCTACACAACTACGAAAAATTTTTAATGAAAACTAAAAAGTAATAACAATATGTGAGTAAAATAGTACATGTGCATGAATGTGTTACAAGAACCATGTTACCAAATATGCCCAAAAAATATTATGAAATATACTGCAAAACAGTTGTGTCTTTTTCGAAACACAATTCACAAGGATATAAAAAATAGATCAAGTGAGGAGATTCAAATCAAGAATTCAAATCAGAAACAGAATCCACTTGGCATATAGAATATTAAATCGAGTGGTCTCGACACATTGCCATGTGTGTCAAGCTAGCAACACTCCTGCTAGCTAGAGCTAGACCAAGGTACACCAAGGCTAGGGCTCACTGCCCTTAGTTATAATTTCTGTCAAAGTCTCTCCCCTAAAAGCAGTTTTAATCCACATATAAAAAATTTAGTCTCAACATAATCTAGAAATTATAGTTCCACAAAATGCAATATGCGATATTCAGTCTGACATGTTCAAAATCTCGTAAACTATTGGCATTTAAAATAGTGGAATTTATCAAAATGCATAAGACATTTTCAATACTCTTTTAACCAAATTCACTCGAAGTCGTTGAATATCATGTTTAGCGAGAAAAAAAAATCCAATTTTCACCTTAACCATAAATCTATCTCCAAAACATTCAACATGTTTACACATTTTTCATAAGTTCAAAACCGAAATGCATAATTATCAACTAGCCAAAAATCCCCAATATCAAACATATTTTCAAAATATTTATACTTTAAGCAAAAACATCTAGCTATAGATATACTATTACCGAAAATGCTATTTGATAGGGGTTTTATGCCCCCATTTTACTATTCCATAATTGAACATTGTAACTTAAAAATATATGGTTTTAATGCTTAATTGATATGTTTTGCACATTGTCCTCTTTTATGGTTGATTGTGAAAAATGTAAGTAAAGGCACAATTTTGAATGATATGCGTTTAATGTCTAGTGTTCGAGTTGTTCAAATCATAAGGGATCAAGTATCAGTGCAAGAATAAGTGCAAAAGGATCTAAGATGAAGAATTGGAGTATAAAGAAGTCTCAGAAGATCGTTGCAGCGTGCTCAAGGCGCTGCAACAGTTAAAATATTTGTGTCGTTGCAGTGCGCCCACACTGTTGTAGTGTTGGTTTTGTTGTGTCGCTGCAGCGTGCTCACAACGCTGCAATGTGAAGCTGAGAGTGGTTTTCAACCTGATGCATACTAGAACCCTATTTTGGTTCTTCTTGGGTTATAAATAGACCTATGATGAAGTAGGAAGGATCATCGTCTCATAACTCTCTCATACTCAGCCTCCACTCTTATTTTTCTATAGTTTCTCTTTTATTTTATGCACTTTAGGGTTATATTAGTAGTGCTTAGTTGTTAGTTCTTCAACAGTTATTGGAGTTTTCGCATTGACACGAAAGCTCTCGACTGTATGCAAATTCAAGTATTTTCTTCTGTTTATTTTATTCAGGTTCTTTTTATTTTAATTATTCGTTTATTCTCTACTTTCTTCTCTTTATTTATTATTATGAGGTTGCATCCTTTATCCAAGGAAGAGTAATTTTCTAAAACCTTGCATGCGGTAACTCTAGGATTAGGATTAATTTGAGGTTCTTGCGCTTAATGTATGATTCATAATTCTCCCTCCTTCTTTTCTGATTTATAATATAGCGATCACATGCTATTAGTTAAGAATAATTCTAAATTGATGAATATTGATGATTGTAGAATTTGTTAAATTAGGATTTGTTAGCGTTGGTAATTCAAGTTGGTCAATGAGAATTATCCAAGCCGGTAAAGGGAATTGGGGATTAATCTGATTATATTAGGTTGTGCAATTAGTTAAGAAATTAGCATAGATAGTTATAATTGAGATCTTGGTTATTAATACATGTACTAGTTAATTCCTAGAAGAATGTGATCCTGATCTCTTAGGGAATTGCATGTTATTTTGAGATCTCTAGCTAATAAACAACAAACCCTTTTATGAACATTTATTTGTAGAACCAATGATAATTAATCCTTGATCTATGAAGAACCGTATCCATGGTATTGGTTCTTATTATTGTTAAATTTCATATCATAATTTGCAATTGAATAACCCCCAAGTTTATCTTAATTGGTTGAATTGCTTCCTTGTAAGATGACCTAGGTCAGGCCCCTTTACTATGTTTTTGATGTTAACTTAGTTTTATAAATTATTATTTGATTACACACTATAATTGCAATGTTTTGGTGTGTGTCAAATTTGGTGTCGTTGCAGGGGAAGCAATTTAACCAATTTTTCTTTTGTTTTGATTTTATTTGATTTTTTATTTTTTTCTTTTGTTTCAATTTTTTTTTGTTCTCGTGTATGACTCGTTCCTTGTCTGATATAACATAAACTTTTTTTTTGCCCTAAAATCGAAAGGACACTAAGGTGTATTAGGTGAGAAAGGAGACAATAAGAGGAACCCGTTGTTGTTTTTGAGCGGTGTATTCCTGTTGCAGGTAACACGGAAGACCCACCTCAGACTTGGAGGGAGCTGACTGCACTTGACTATTCCTACGAGCCATCTGGTGTGGTGTTTCCTAATGCTGCCATGAACTTTGAGTTAAGATTGGGCTTCTTACATCATCTTCCCAAGTTCACCGGCCTAGCATCAACAAACATGCACCATCACTTGAAGAAATTCAACATGACCTGTAACATGAGGCCCCAGAATGTCACCCCCGAGAATGTGAAGCTTAAAGCTTTCCCTTTCTATCAAGAAGGTGGGGCTCGTGATTGGTAGTACAACATCCCATATCAGCATGTCAACAGTTGGCTGGAATGAAAAGTTGTTTCTTAAAAAATACTTCCTGCTAGCTAGCCATCAAGAAGGAAATCTCAGGAATTCAACAAAGAATAATGAGACCATGAACGAATTTTGGGAAGGGTTCAAGGGATTGTCTGAATTATGTCACCACCATGGGTTCACTGACGTACAACTCATAGACCACTTATAAGAAATGCTCGTTTATTTGGATAGAAAATGGATTGACTCTTCCATTGGTTGGATATTTAAGAATCACAAGACACCTGAAGAGGCTAGAGGGTCGATTATTGAAATGACAAAGAATTCTCAGTATGAAGTTAGGGCCAACAGATCAACTAGGGGAGTATATTAGGTAATTACTACACTAGTGTCAAACGAGGTGGTAGCTCTAACACAGAAAATTGACTAATTGGTGAAGTTAGTAGGAGGAATGGCTATTGGACAAAAATCTCAAGTCACTGTTGTCAACACGGATTGCACCCTATGTCCCAAAATGACCACCCATCCACATGACCATGATGAGAAGGAAAATTACTAACCTTAATGTGTTTACTTCTAATCTAATAGCTGCCAATTTAATGAGATTATCTTATCAAAAAAAATATAGAGGATTTGTGTAAATCTATTCCAAATGTGTACAACAAATGTGTTACTTATGGCAGACCAAGCATCCAGACCAAATGGACAAAATATGCAATGTTTTGTTACTTTTAACACTAAAACAAATAAGTAATATTATGTTAAAAATCCTTATAGAACTTGCACACATGAATAATATTGTAATATACTAACAATAGAAACATCCAATATATGTTAACAACATGAATACAGTCAACAAAAGAATCAGCAAAGCAAAATAAAATGTTAACAAAATCCTACAAATGTTAACAAAAGAATAAGCAAAAGAAAATGTTGTCAAAATGTTAACAAAACATTACCTGCTCTGCGATGGTGGTGGCGGTGCACCTATGGTGGTGGCCCCTCACTTAGGTGGCGGTTTGGCACGGTGGTGGCCATGGGTTCGGCGGCCAAGCCTTGGATGGAGAGAGAGAGCGAGATAGAGGAGCATCGGGGAGAGAGAACGAGAGACAGGAGCAACGCAGAGAAAGAGAGAGTAGCGAAGCGGGAGAGCGAGAGAGAAAGTGAAAGTGAGAGTGAGAGTGGGAGACGGTGTGAGGAGATTCGGCGGAGAAAGTAAGAGTGAGAGCGTTTCTTCGCTGTGTACGGAGTAATTATAGTAACTTCTTACCGTCGGATATATACGATGGTAATGCGTAACCGTTACGCAATAAATGCGCTAGCAAACTGTTCGGAAACCGTGCCTTAATCATTACCGTCGGTAATTTTAAATGTTCTTCCGGTAATGTTCTGAAAAGGAGCGTCGTTCGCTGTACGAGCAATTTACCGTTGTATCTGTCTGACGGTAATGTAGCAGCAATAAATGCGCTAGCAAACCGTTCAGAAACCATGCCATTTTGTTTTTCGAGGTCATTACTGTCGGGTATTTTAAATATACTGCCGGTATATTTCTGAAAAGGATGACGTCGCATTTCTCGCTTTATATTACCGTCGATGATAATCAACGGTATGTTAAAGTAAACCCTAACCCTAAACCCTATAGCCCACAATTTAGCGTCGGCATTGGTAACCAACAGTAACGCATATTAAAAAAATATCTTCTTATTTTTAGAAAGGGTCCGATCTCAGTACTGTCGACATTATCCGCCGGTACACTTTCATCGATTTTCGTCGGTTGAAACTGACGGTATAAAAGTAAACCTTTATCCCGCGCAAAGTTACCGTCGTGTTTACTGGACACCCGACGGTAATGTTCCCACAGTAACTCAATTAACAAAATTTTAAAATGGTGGTTAGTCAACATAGGGGAGTAATAATAACGTGCCGTCCTCCCAAACCCCAAGTTTGGGAAGAGGTACTGTTATTATTGCCCCCCACGTTGACTACCACCACCTTAGAATTTGTTTTTATCACTCTCCCAATTATCGTGACGTCAGCCTGCAAGGAAAAAATTAAGTGAATAACACTTTGAGCAAAAACGAATAACAAAGTCCAAGATGCATGGTGGACTTCAAGTTTGAGACCCACCATCAATTGGGTCAAACTATTATTATTCCCCCAAATGCATTACTACGTACCACGCACCATCTTGGACATTGCCTTCATTCGATGCTCAATTAGCGGCGTAACACCAGCCTATATAATCGACCAAAGCATCGACGACGAAGGAGTATGGGGAAGATGGGGAGGATGGATGATGCATCTTTAGGAGGGTGGGGAAGGGGTTTTTATAGTCATCGGTGATGCGTTACCGTCAGTTAGGGTCGACAGTAACATACGGTGATGAGGCGGTAACCACCATTAATGCCGTCGTTCAACGTTCTGGAAAACGTGCAATACATATTTCCGATACATTTACCGTCAGATAACGCCAATGGTAATACCATTTATGGCGACTTTGACCGTTCTGAAAATGTGTAATTCATATTTCTGATACAATTACCGTCGGTTATGTGCGACGGTAATGTTGTTTTCCGTTGTTCCTACCGGTGGTATTTGTGACTGACGGTAATCGACTCACAACGACGAAGTTTTCTTTTCATTGAACCATTTTCCGTCAGATTAGTGGGATTTGCCGACGGTAATGGTTAATTTGCAGGGAGATGCCGAAAATTGAAGTATAGTACACAAGTAATGACTTATTTATCTCATAGGTTTTATCATTTTATATTAAATTTAAATGAACATATTATTGTAAATATATTTTGAACTTTGATTAGTAAATATAAACAATTAATATTTTTTTATTATTTAAAGTGTAATCTTTCAACACTACAATCATAAGACTCATGTCTTATCCAACTACATATTAGATAACATACTTTAAGTTTTAACAAGTAATATTATTTACTTTTGATAAAATACTATATATGGATATATTGATTTAAAAAAAAATTAAGGGATGGAAAATTTTATGAAAAATTCACAAATTATTCTACTAGTTTATGTTAAAATATTATTTATGATAATTTTTTCATATGACAAGAATAAATAGTTATTTTTTTCTTACTAGTATTAATACTCAAAAGTGTTATAATAAACATATACTTAATATTTGCATGCCAGATACTAACAAATACTTTACTACGTGATAATTTACTTAATTTATATTTACTATTCNTTTATGTTAAAATATTATTTATGATAATTTTTTCATATGACAAGAATAAATAGTTATTTTTTTCTTACTAGTATTAATACTCAAAAGTGTTATAATAAACATATACTTAATATTTGCATGCCAGATACAAACAAATATTTTACTACGTGATAATTTACTTAATTTATATTTACTATTCATTTATATTAGTTTAAATTATCAAAATGTATTTTTAATATCACCACGAATGATTTTTTTTTTTATAAAAAAAATAGAAGGTAAAATGTTATCAATTTAAAAATGTTATTACTTTAATATTATTACTAAAATGACTCACGGTTACAATGTCAAGAACTAAAGTAACATTTTCTTTTTTAAAGTGCTTTCGTTCATTTAATGGAATCGCGAACACTCTATCAGATATTTATATACTAATAGCATAACTCTTCCCCCTTTCCGGTTGTCTTATCTTTGTAATTAGTTCATTGAGTTTAGTTGAGACCACTATATAACAGCTAGGATACTTCTCAAAATAGGATAACAGCTAGGATACTTTTCAAAATAGCGTAACCATGCATCCTTTTAACCTCTCATCTCACACTAAGTCGAGATCAGATTACAGCATGGATTTCCTTTCATATAACAGCTAGGATACTTCTCAAACTAGTGTAACCATGCATCCTTTTAAGCTCTCATCTCACACTAAGTCGAGATCAGATTACAGCATGGATTTCCTTTCCCAACCATCTATGGTAGCGGTAGCTATAGCTCTAGTGCTTCTCTACAACATATGGAGGATGAGAAAGTCAGGTCACCACAACACCAAAACACTTGAGGCGCCAGAACCATCAGGTGCGTTACCTCTGGTTGGGCACCTCCAGTATCTGCTAGGAGACCAGCCCCTCGCTCGAACATTTGCCGCCGTATCCAATAAGTACGGCCCCATCTTCCAACTCCGGATCGGAGCATTCCGTACACTTGCGGTTTGCAGCCAGGAGGGAATCAAAGAGTGCTTCACCACCAACGACAAAGCTCTGTCCTCGCGCCCCACCACGAGCCATGGGGCTCACTTCGGTTACAACCACGCAGCATTCGGATTGGCTCCTGAGGGCCCCTACTGGGCGAAGCTCAGGAAGTTGATCATAGTTGAACTGCTCTCCGCTCGCCGCCTCGAATCGCTCAGGCATGTCTATGAGTCCGAAATCGACACTTTGATCAAGGGTTTTGCGATCCACGTTGGCGGAAATTCCTCGGTTAAGGTGGTAATGAATAAGTGGTTGGAACATTTTACCTTGAACGCAATCACAAAGGTAGTGTTCCAATTGATTTAATTTGATTTGTTACTTATATCTCAGGTGAAGTTTGCAAAAAAAAAAAAATATGTATATATATATATTTAAATTAGTAGTTTAAATTATTTAAAATTTGTTAAAATAATTATATTTTTTTAATTGATATTAGTTAGTATAAATATTAAATATATACTCGGAACCAAAAATGCTACATGTACACTCAATTTTATACACTCATACATCCATCATTAATAATGCACAAACTTTATTCTCATGAGTGCACAAACATTACAAACTTATAGATGATATTCTCAATTATACTTAATTAAGTGCACAAACATTACAGACATTAAAACACAAACTTTATGTATATAAGTATAGAGCATATGTATGGCGTATATTTTTTAGTGTACGTGTAAGAGGACTCATTTGGAACATGGTGACAATATACAAAAAAGATTACAATATCAACATGTTCCAAATATATATTTAATATTTATACTAACTAATATCAGATAAAAAAATAACTATTTTTATTTTAACAAACTTTAAATAATTTAAACTACTATATCATGTTCATATTAATAAAAAAATGTCAAAATTATTTTAAATTATTTAAATTATTAAATATGTGATTAAAATTATTTAAATAATTTTAGTTAAAATTATTTAAAATAAATATAAAATAAAATAATTGTTTGATGTTGGTTTTACCCTTTCATAGGCACAAAAAAATTATTTAAATAAAATTTAGTTTTTAGTCCCTGTAAAATTTCAAAGTTTGTTTTTAGTCCTTGTAAAATTTTAAAGTTTGTTTTTAATTCCTCTGTCTGGCTGGGTTAATGGTGCTGATGTGGCGTGCCACCTGGCATAATTATGCCACGTGGCAGGGCCACGTCAGCGCAGTTAACAGCCACATCGGCGCCGTTAACCCCCGCCAAGTAGATGGACTAAAAACAAACTTTAAAATTTTATAGGGACTAAAAATTTTACACATGGACTAAAAACAAGCTTTGAAATTTTACAGGGGCTAAAAACTTAATTAAGCCTATTTTTTATCTCAAATTATATGTAAAATTGTACTTTATTGCAATTTTTTTCATTATAATTAATCATATACTATCTTTTAAATTTCTATTTTTATTTAATATTTTTTTATTTTAAAAAATTTGTGAAGAAAAGAGTTAGAAAAATTAAAACAGTATTTCAGAATTTTAGAAAGAAAAGAAATGAATACATAAATAAAAATAGAAAATGATATTTTATTGTTTTTGTTAACATAACAAAAATACAAGGAAAAGAAATGAACATAAAAACTTTGACATATCATTAGTGATTGGTTGCAATAAAGCTAGAGTGTGATCAAACATGATTTATGCTTATTTGAAAATACGATTTGGGTCGATTTAAAAATCAATATTAATGTTTTGAAACTTGAAAATGACAGTAATTCTTAACTAAATAATTCCAAACACACTTAAAGATGGTGGCAGGAAAGAGGTATTTCAACTACTTGCAAGATGGGGATGATGCGGAGGCGAACAGAATCGTAAAGCTCATAAAGGAGTTCATGCGAATAAGTGGGAAGCCTGTTCCTGAGGATTGGATTCCATTATTTGGGTGGTTGGGTATACAAGGCAGAGTGCTCAAGTCCATGAAACAAACTGCGAAAGATTTGGACACACTTGTGGGAAGCTGGGTTGAAGAACATAAAGTGAAGAGTGGCGGTGAGAAACAGGATTTCATTGATGTCATGCTGTCTGTTATTGAACATGATGCTGCCACTGGTCGGACCCCTGATACTATCATCAAGGCAAATGTTTTGGTAAGAATTGATTTCCTTCTGCTTGAAATTCTCTGGTGTGTTTTGTAAGGTCTACATACCTAGACAAGGTCTACATTTCTAGACAGCGGATTCAGAGTAGCGGATTTTTATTAGAGTTTTTTAAAATTGGGCCTAATTCGATTCAAATGCTTCGGGCCGGTATGAGTTAGCGGGCCGAACTGGGTTATAAACACCCCTAGTATCAGACATCAAACACTCCAGACTCAATTATAAAATTTGAATAAATTAACAAATTATTTTTAAAATTTGTTAAAATTAAAGTCCACTATAAATTATGTTTAAAATTATACTTCACCTCAATTTTTCTATCCGATTGATCACTAACAATATATTAAGTTTATCTTTTCATTTTATGTATTTTTTTGTCTTAAAAAATTTGTGGAGAAAATAATTAAAAATTATGAAAATAATAAAATATTATTACTCGACAATGTCAAATTTTTTTTGCATTTTTAGTGAATAAAAATTAATCTCATCATAATAAAATATTTTAGATTAAAAAAATTACATAGTCAATAGTAATTTTTCAAATTCAAGTTACCTAGCTTCGTAAGTTATTGTCTGTGCTGTGGTATTTCCCCTTTCCCACTACGTGGATTGTACTTCAACACATTGGGTTTTATCACTCGGAGATTTTAGAGAGAAAAAAAAATGAGTTTAATTAATTAGTGTATTAATCTATACTGATAATAAAGAGAATACCTAAATATAACTCTTTTTAGTATTTAATTTTTGTTTCAATTTTATCCTCACAATTACAAAAAATGCTATTAACTTCTTATTTGTAACTAATAAAAATGGTTACTAACAATTGTAAAGAATTGAAGACATGAAAATGCTTGCATCTTCATTAGTTCTAATAAAAATAGTTAATTTTTTTAGCATATTTTTAACTAATAGCAGATTGTCACATTGATAAATTGAGTTTGACTAATAAAAATATACATGTGTATCAACATATATTTAAAGAATAAGAAAAAGATATTCAAAAGAATTAATTATAACTAAGTCAAAATTTAAAAATTCCGTGGGAGTTGGTACCTTTTGTCTAAACATTACTTCTTTCATCCATTCTTATATGTCATTTTTTATTTAAAATTTTGTCTAAAATTAATTATTGTTTAATTAGATTAAGATAATATTAATTAACATATTTTCAATTTTACTCTTATTTATCATAAGCTGTTTATTTTTTATCACACTTATTGAAATATAATTTAATTTAAACACTTAAAATTTTCTTTGAGCATTTGAAAATTAATTAATTTCTTAATATGTGTGCATTTGACCCAAAAAAAAAAAGCTATGTAACATTGGACAAATGTTGTAATTAGTATTAAATTCAGTAACTCAATTTTAAATTTGAAGAATTAGTTTGATTTATTTGCATTTCAGTGACTAACTCAAGTCACCTTTTAATAATATTAAAGACTGAAAAGTTATTTTCTTATTACATATTAAAGTAATTCGTATGTGCAAATTTAACAAAGAGAGAAATCATTCACTCAATTTGTACCCTTGCATGCAATCTCTACAAGTATTTTTACCCGATAATAACGCGGATTGACATTTTATTTATTTATTTTCTAGCATTATTATTATTATTTTCTGACACGTCAACTTAATTTTCGTATTTAGAATCTTTTGGTAGCTGGGGCAGACACGACATCCATTGAAATGACATGGGTTCTAGCCTTGTTGTTGAACAATAAGCATGCTCTGAAGCGTGCACAAGAGGAGCTTGACCTTCATGTTGGTAGGGACAGAAAGGTAGAAGCATCAGACATAAAAAATCTTGTTTATTTGCAAGCAATCGTGAGGGAAACTCTAAGGTTATACCCACCAGCGCCTCTGTTGGTGCCTCACGACGCAAGAGAAGATTGCCACATTCAAGGCTATTATGTACCTAAAGGGACATGTCTAATTGCCAACGTGTGGAAATTACATAGAGATCCAAGCATTTGGTCAGAGCCTGAGAAGTTTTGGCCAGAGAGGTTTATTACTAGCAATGGAGAACTTTATGAAAGTCGCAATTTTGAGTTCCTTCCTTTTGGAACGGGTAGAAGGGCTTGCCCTGGAATCACGTTTGCCACACAATTGAGCCACCTGACACTTGCTCGTTTGCTTCAAGGGTTTGATTTGGATATGCCAATGGATGAACCTGTTGACATGAGAGAAGGCTCGGGGATAACCATGCCCAAGTTGACTCCATTGCAAATTCTTCTGACCCCGCGATTGCCCAATGAACTCTATCACTGATATATATATATATATATATATATATATAGAAGATGTTAAGATCTATGACAGAGCATAGAAAATAATAAGAGGCAAGAAGGATATGTTTGTATTGCTAAGTGTTATGAAACACGAAGATTATATGAGAAAATTATAAGATCTTGTTGGTGATAGATGTAACAATGAATTTAGAGCAAGCAACGAAAGAAACGCAAAACGACACAGAAATTTGTTCACGCAGTTCACCCAAATTGATTTGTCTGCAATCGTAGAGCAGCTACAGTTCCATCTTATTGAATCAGTTTTTGGATGCAAAAACAATAAGATAGAAGGTTAATCATTTTAGTCCTAGGTTATAATTTTCAGAAGTAACTATTTATAAGTTAGTAACCAAACCTTATGAAACACCCAAAAAAACTCCAAACTTAAAAAATGGGCCACAATTCTCAACAGATCTCATATATGAATATATAATACCAATACCATAGAGTACATATTGAATCAGTGAATGAGTACCTTACTGGCTATGATTTACTTAGCAATATCACTCCAAAGCAGCTTCGTGATGGAATTTGCCGCGAAAAAATTCGTCACAAAGGACATTTCAGAAAAAGAAAAAAAACTAAGCATTTGCAGTGAAAATATCTGTCGCAAACCAAATAAAAAAAAGTAAGAAAAATGAAAAAACTTTTGTGGTGGAAATTTTTGCCACAATGCTTGTTAAAGGAAAAAAAATTTGTATATGGGATTAGAACATACCACTCACAAGGAGTACAGTCCCATACCGAATGGCCACCACCACACTAACAAATCCATTCCGTACCATATTCGGTTGCATCATTCATTCTAAATATCTCTTGAAATCACTAATAGACCATGTGAAGGTAATAGAGGAATAGAAAAGAAAATCATAAGACAAAATTAAAATAAAGCAATAAACTTTCAACTCTAAGTAAAAATCGATAAATTAAGCAATAGAATTTGTCCCCGACAATGATGCCAAAAACTTGATACGAATTTTCTTGACAAGCATACCATGTTGTATATGTAATAAAATCGAGTATAATACACTCACGTTGTTGATCCCACGAGGAAAAATTAATTGTGCAAATTTATTGATAATTATGAGTATTTAAAAAGAATGATGTCGTTCTTGTTCAAATGATACGAATGACAACCAGAAAAATTAATAATTATGAAGACAACGAAAAAGGATTAATTCAATTGATAAAGAGGGTTAGGGTACTTGAATTCGACTATGATAATTTTTTAAATTTAATCTCAGTTATTTAGTTCTAGTTTGACTCCGTTAACAATCAGAGATCTACTCTTAATCACTAACCTCTCTCGATAGTTAACGATTTTTTGTCAACCTAACCAAACACCTAATCTCTTAGTATGAACATGCTAGGCAAAAGCATTAGTGTTCTATGATTTCTCTAACACGATTGCACAAACCACACAAATTATCTCTAATTATAGCTAGCTTGTGGTTAATTCTTCACTTGCACTCATGCACTCCTTTTCTCAAATTGCATACAAGAGTAAGATTCTTATGATTGTTGATCAGGCAACCAAAGCATTAAGCATAGAAGAATTAACTTAAACGACATACAAATAATTATTGTATAACCTCGAATCAAAATTAGAATTCAACATAAGTTGCATCAAGACTCTAACCTTTCAATAAGACAAAATTAAAATAAAGCAATAAACTTTCAACTCTAAGTAAAAATCGATAAATTAAGCAATAGAATTTGTCCCCGACAATGATGCCAAAAACTTGATACGAATTTTCTTGACAAGCATACCATGTTGTATATGTAATAAAATCGAGTATAATACACTCACGTTGTTGATCCCACGAGGAAAAATTAATTGTGCAAATTTATTGATAATTATGAGTATTTAAAAAGAATGATGTCGTTCTTGTTCAAATGATACGAATGACAACCAGAAAAATTAATAATTATGAAGACAACGAAAAAGGATTAATTCAATTGATAAAGAGGGTTAGGGTACTTGAATTCGACTATGATAATTTTTTAAATTTAATCTCAGTTATTTAGTTCTAGTTTGACTCCGTTAACAATCAGAGATCTACTCTTAATCACTAACCTCTCTCGATAGTTAACGATTTTTTGTCAACCTAACCAAACACCTAATCTCTTAGTATGAACATGCTAGGCAAAAGCATTAGTGTTCTATGATTTCTCTAACACGATTGCACAAACCACACAAATTATCTCTAATTATAGCTAGCTTGTGGTTAATTCTTCACTTGCACTCATGCACTCCTTTTCTCAAATTGCATACAAGAGTAAGATTCTTATGATTGTTGATCAGGCAACCAAAGCATTAAGCATAGAAGAATTAACTTAAACGACAAACAAATAATTATTGTATAACCTCGAATCAAAATTAGAATTCAACATAAGTTGCATCAAGACTCTAACCTAAAAAGGATTAATTCATCCTTGATTTTGAAAACAACACAAGGTGATAAAGAGAGGGAGAAGAATAATACATCATAATGGCGAAATAAGGAATGATGAAGCTCCTTGACCCCCTTCATAACTCTCAAATTCTCTCCCAAAACTATATTTTTAGTGATTTCTAGCTCTAGGTGATGATTTTTCTTTGTTCTTCTTGTCCCTTTTTATAACCTCACCCCTAAGTCAAAAAAGCGTGTTGATTCCGCGTCGAGCTTGCACGGTTATTGTCCTGGCGCTCGGGCGCTAGCGCTAGCGCTTGAGTGCCAAATTAGAAAACATGTTGATTTGCATTTTGATTTCGCGTCTGAGCTCGAAACATTGTCATCTTGGTGCTCGAGCGCCAGATCTAGCATTCGAGCCCCAACTTCCTGCATTAGCCCTGTGAGAACTGAAACTCCAGCGACCAAGCACCATGTTTAGTGCTTGGTGGCCAGGGTTGAAGGTTTGGTGTACGTTCTAAATTCCTCCTTGTTCTTCTTACTTCCTTAGAGATCTCGGGACCTGTAAAACCATGAACAAGCCTTCAATGGATGATTTTTGCTAAGCCTAAAGAGAAACAAATTTATTCAATAATGCATTATATATGATGCTAAATTTCCTAGAAAATGCAAGAGTTATTCTAAAAGAGATATGAGAGGACAAGCAAAGATAACTCTCATGGGAGAGTTATCACATTTCAACAACTGCTACAAAAAATCGCCACTAAATTGTGTTTTTTTTTTCTGGTTGTCAATACGAAAGGGCAATAACTAGAGACTGCAATACATATTAGTGTTTGAAGAAGGGGAAAAAATGAATTGGCCAATGCAACTCTAAAATATTTTGGATGAAAACTATTGCAGTAAGTCTTGGAACCACTTTATTTATAAGGAGCAAACTTTAGTGTTTAAGATTGTTAAGAGTTGGGATAATAATTTATCCCATAATAGTACTAGGTTTGTAATTACTAAATTAGACACTAGAGTGTTGAAGCAAAAATTATAACAGGTAACACTGTTGGATATAAGTTCTTCGTCCCCATGATAACTCTAACACATTCTAACATCAAACTTTCATTTGTTTCAAAGAAGATAATTTCCCATTATGGTGTTGTATGGGATGACCAATCGACAATAAGAATTAATGACAATTTTTGTCAAAGGTTTGGTCTAATCTTAAATAAGGTCATTTTTACCCACATACAATTATATGATGCAATCAATAGAGTGACCAATCGCAATGAGCTAAAGATATTAATATGTCATGACAAGTGACCGAAAAATATAAAGACCATTAATATTGTGTACAGTGAGGTTTTTAGAAATGTAAAGTGACCATCTTTATTGTAAAAACAATCTTATTTTGACAATGTCAAGGATTTATCTTCATTACATGCTTAACAAATTAATAACACATTTTTGGCTAAGTTATATATTTACATTGTTAAATATGTTTATTGTTAATGGTACACTCCGCGCATCTGGGCGCTACAGATTCAAGTAAAACTAATAATTTGTCATTTTTTCTACAATTAGACTCCCTTTAACGCTCTGTTATTAATTTTTTCCCCTATCTCCCTATGCATCATGATCAATTATTGTCTTAGTAAATCAATTGTAACATAAATCAGTCCTATTTTAATTCATTGACTTGACTGGAGATCATAGAAGACCAATATATAGAGAATTTTACTATAATACCCCTGTGATACAAACTAATTAACAAAATACCCCTGTTTCAAAACATTTTACACAACTACCACGGTTTTGACTGACGTGACATCCGTGCGCTGCGTGGCGCGGCACGTCAGATTCGCCTATGAGGTTGGCGAATCTCCCTTTAATTTGCCACTAACGCTGGCGAAATTGGCGAATTCAACCCAAATTCGCCACCCGGTTTAGCGAAACCGTAATTAGTAATATTTTTAAATATACTACTAGAAANTGTTTAAGATTGTTAAGAGTTGGGATAATAATTTATCCCATAATAGTACTAGGTTTGTAATTACTAAATTAGACACTAGAGTGTTGAAGCAAAAATTATAACAGGTAACACTGTTGGATATAAGTTCTTCGTCCCCATGATAACTCTAACACATTCTAACATCAAACTTTCATTTGTTTCAAAGAAGATAATTTCCCATTATAGTGTTGTATGGGATGACCAATCGACAATAAGAATTAATGACAATTTTTGTCAAAGGTTTGGTCTAATCTTAAATAAGGTCATTTTTACCCACATACAATTATATGATGCAATCAATAGAGTGACCAATCGCAATGAGCTAAAGATATTAATATGTCATGACAAGTGACCGAAAAATATAAAGACCATTAATATTGTGTACAGTGAGGTTTTTAGAAATGTAAAGTGACCATCTTTATTGTAAAAACAATCTTATTTTGACAATGTCAAGGATTTATCTTCATTACATGCTTAACAAATTAATAACACATTTTTGGCTAAGTTATATATTTACATTGTTAAATATGTTTATTGTTAATGGTACACTCCGCGCATCTGGGCGCTACAGATTCAAGTAAAACTAATAATTTGTCATTTTTTCTACAATTAGACTCCCTTTAACGCTCTGTTATTAATTTTTTCCCCTATCTCCCTATGCATCATGATCAATTATTGTCTTAGTAAATCAATTGTAACATAAATCAGTCCTATTTTAATTCATTGACTTGACTGGAGATCATAGAAGACCAATATATAGAGAATTTTACTATAATACCCTTGTGATACAAACTAATTAACAAAATACCCCTGTTTCAAAACATTTTACACAACTACCACGGTTTTGACTGACGTGACATCCGTGCACTGCGTGGCGCGGCACGTCAGATTCGCCTATGAGGTTGGCGAATTTATCGCAAATCCGCCACTAATGTTGGCGAATGTTACGTTAATTCGTTGCTAAGGTTGGCGAATCTCCCTTTAATTTGCCACTAACGCTGGCGAAATTGGCGAATTCAACTCAAATTCGCCACCCGGTTTAGCGAAACCGTAATTAGTAATATTTTTAAATATACTACTAGAAATATGACTATTACCGTCCAAAAATTACCGTCGGTTAGTTTTCGACGGTATTACCGTCGGCATTTACCACTTTACCGACGGTAACTGGTTCGCAGAAAAAACTAAGCAATATGTCCATTACCGTCGGTAAACCCTTCGAAATAAGAGTTGGCACTGTTTCCTGAGCATTTAATTACCTTTACCGTCGGTAATATCCGACGGTAAAAATTTTATTTAAAATTTTCCATTTTGGCTCCAAAATGTTGGCGCCATTTAATTGGGTTACCGTTGGTGTTGCTTGGATCGGGCGGTAACTTTATGAATAAAAATGCATCGTTTTTGGAAAGCAAGTTACCGTCAGTAATTACTGATGGTAATGTGTTTAATAAAACGATTCGTTTTATTTTATATTATTACCGTCAAAATTCAATGGTTACCGTCGGTTATGTCTGCCGGTAATGTCTCAGATCCGAACACTTAAACGAATTTGGTTTCTCTTGTTCCCATTTTGTTTTGTACTTCCTCTTCTTCTGCTCTTTCCTTCGTCCTCCCCTCCATTCCCTTCTTCCCACCGTCACCTCACCACCACGGAACCAGCACGGCACGCCGACCGCGGAACTAGTGCGAAACCACCACCGCGGCTCCACCTACGCCCATCCATACTTCCTCTCCTTCTGCTCTTTCCTTCGTCCTCCCCTCCACTCCCTTCTTCCCACCGTCACCTCACCACCGCAGAACCAGCACGGCACGCCGACCGTGGGAGCAACCACCGCGGACCACCCCACCACCGCTAGGTAGAGGTGTACCTTGGCTTGTTATTGATTTGGTTTTCCCTCTGTTTGATAGCTGAGAAGTTGTTATAAATCGTTTCATAACTTAAAATGTTTTAAATAGTTTAACTGTTTGGCTAGGCATGTTTAGTCTCAATGTTGATCAATTATACAAGCTCACTACTCTTTTATGTTCTATCAAATGGATGCATTGAAGACAAAAATGTCTCTGTATAGGATGTGTAGGGCTTTGATGCCTGGAGATAATGAAAATTTGACCGATGAAGTAGTATGGGAAACTTTTCCTGTAAGATGTTATTCATCAGTTGATAAATTAGTTGATTTGTGGCCTGTGCTAGCATCTACTTGGCAATTTAAAGTATTCAGTTTTAATGGTTTTAAGTAGCACTCTTTGAAAATCCTTAATGTATGTTAGAGTTTTAATTATCATAGAGAGACATAGAATGCGAAATAGCAATAAGATTGTGATAATATCCATAATTTCAAAGCCTTTGATGGTATGGATCTAGATGATGCTTATCACTTAATGTTGGTGGGTTTAGGGTAGAGATCAAAATTAAATTATCTTTGTTTTCTCTTTATGAAAAGTAAAATTAAACCTGCGATAACTATGATATATATAAATAAACCATAACTTTCCTTTCCTTTTCGCTTTAGTCCTTGTTTTTCACTGCATTGACAATTATTCCTTTTATGTACAAATTGTGGCTTGCTGACTCTCATTTTAGTGATTCCTTTGATTTTCTGTTGGTGGTTTATGTCATTGTGACATCTTTTTGGTCATACATTTTGTTTTCTGATCACGGATAATGTTTCACATTTCATTCTTATGAATAGCCTTATACCTTATTCAAGACTTGATTACAACAAATAAGTGTCTTTTACTCAGTAGATTATGTCATTTTTGCATTTTGTCTCTATTTTCCCGAAAGCCCAACACTAAGTTGCATACTTTTGTTTTCTAGCACTTCTGGATGTCAATATCCATGGTCTTCTTTACTGCTGCTACAGTGTTTGTGCTTCTAAAGATAAGTGGTAAGTTTTTATTATCTCTTGAAAACTATTGTTAATAGTGTAATTAGCTTCTTTTGTGTCTTATTTAATTGTTACGGTGGAGCTTAATTCTGATTATAAAAAGAATTGCAAAACTAGAAGCCACACTAACACTACGTTGAAGATTATAAAAGGAAGCAAGTTCTAGCAGGTTTCATTTGCAGCACTGAAAAGATGATATCAAGAAATAATTGCTGCTTGATGTCTAACTTTATTTTCACTTTTACTCTTATGGTTACAATTTTCAATAACTACTCACTACTTGCTACTTCTACTCTTATGATTGCTATTAAAAATAACTATTCCCTACTTTCAAGCCCTGCTAGTAATAGATCAATAAGGTTTCTGTTTTGTGCAAAAGATTTGTCTTGGGTAAAATACGATTCACCCATTTGTATTATTACTTATTGTTAACATCGTTTATGCATAGAAAAATTAATTGTTGTGAGGAGTTTCTATAAGAATGCAGTTCAGTAACTGATCAATAGTGTCACGCAAAGAGAGAGAGAGGGGGGAAACGTGAGGAAAGGAAATGAGAGGTGGCATGTAATTATCTCAATAGCTTTTTGGTTCTAAGCTATAAGTGGGTGTATGGGAAGAGAAAACGGTTACTCTGTGTGTGTGAGTATAGGTGGCATACTTTCAAGCCTGGTTGCCTTAGAGAGAGTGAGTCAAAATGAAGCTAACTCATATTTCAAAAGTTCTAGTCCCACATTGATTAGATCACAAACCTTTTAAGTGTTTATATATCTTTAGTAGTTGTTGTATTGGTAAAAAGAGTTGAGAAGGGAGTTGGCCTCACGCGCATGAGTCAAAGCCACTTGGGCTCTTCGAAGTGAAATTCGATGGATTCCCCCTCCCCCCCGCGCACACGATAAAGAGCGTCTCGGTCTTTTTGCAAAGTAATTTTTTGGGCTGTTACATCTTACTTAAGAAACCACGTTTTCCTATCTTTAAATTCTACCGCCCATATCCACCACATCTCCTAACATAACATATAAACAATTATTTTTAAATATTTAATTGCTTGTTAAATATAAATTTTTATTATTAACAATTATTTTTATTACTTATTTAAATATTTTTTACTACTAATTAACTCCAAAATATTTAATTGCTTCTTAAATATGAATTTTTATTATTTGTAAATTACAATTATTTTATTAACATAATTATCACTATTTATTAAAACAAATGATCCAACAAATTTAACTAAAATTTTACTTTTTAAAATAATTTATTTATTACCGTCGGTTATATCCAGCGGTAATAAATAAAATATTAACATATTTTACCGTCGGTGTTGACCAACAGTACAAACCAAATAAAATATTATTATATTATCGTCGCCTTCGACCAACGGTAAACCGGTTCAAATGTACTCAAATCTGAACCGGTTTACGTCAGTTTTTCCCGCCGGTAATTACCGTTGGTTATCATTTTCCGACGGTAATTTAATTACCATCGACACTTTTACCGTGTGTCCGTGTCTGACGGTAATGCTGACAGTAACGTGAAAAGCCGACGGTAACTCCGACGATAAAATCGACGGTAATAGCCTTTTTTCTTGTTGTTAATTATATAATATATTTTAATATAAATTATATAATATAATATGTTTAAACATTATTTTATCCATACACATTATGCATATAAAATTGGTAATATATTATATAGTTATACATAATAGTATGACTTCTTTATTCCATTGTTTAATTTAATAAGGAAGCATGGTTTAACATGGTAAAGTCCAAAAAAATAAGGGTTACCGGATAAGATGCAAAAGTCTAAAAAATAATCTTGCAAAAAAGACTGAGACGCTATTTGTCATGCGCGCAAGGGGGCAAATCCATCGATTTGCACTTCGAAGAGCCCAAATGGCTTGGACCCATGCACGCGAGTCCAACTCCCTTCTCAATGTGATCTAACCAACGTGAGACTAGAGCTTTTGAAATACGTATTTTCCAACAAATGACATAACACTTAAAAGGTTCTTGGATGTCATGACTTTGTTCTACTTCTCAAACAATGTCAATTCACATTATTAAATCAATAATTATATTAAACTCATGCTATTGTTTAAATAAAACGAGTGTAAGATATTTTCTAACTATATTATGCCTTGAAAAATTTGTGTACAGTCCTTGGGGATTCACGTGTGTTGACATTGCCCTTAGTATGTTCATACGGATATATTATCATCATCAGCTTCTTTTCTAATATGAACGTATGAAAGGTTATGTTCTACTAACCCAACGTTCGATGGTGAGGGCAGGCACAAGAATATTAATTGGTTGGAATACAATTTCAATCTTGTGACTGAAGCTTATGTGAAATAGAACATATATTCAACAGAGAATCGTTGCATAGGACCGGAAACGAAATGATGCATGTCTTATATTCAAATATTGGACGTGTGGGCAGCGCCAAGAGTTATCAAGAATTCAAATATTGGACGTGTGCCCGCCCACAGATTACTACTTATTACTGCAATGGATATCGACTGAAGTTGGCCGAATTTGGGTGTCCAAATGTTTGATGGTGTCATCTGGTTTGTGTATCTACAAGCTGGTTTATATAAAAGTCCAGATGTTGTGTTCAATTCTTGATAATTCTCGGTTGCCCACACGTCCAATATTTGAATATAAGACATGCATCATTTCGTTTCCGGTCCTATGCAACGATTCTCTGTTGAAGATATGTTCTATTTTACATAAGCTTCAGTCACAAGATTGAAATTGTATTCCAACTAATTAATATTCTTGTGCCTGCCCTCATCATCTTGATAATTAGTTTGTATCACAGACGTATTATAATAAAATTGTCCCAATATATATATGTCACACAAGCCTTTGATCTCTCTCACACAAGTTTCAGATCAGATTAAGCCATGGATTTCCTTTCCCAAACATCAATAATAGTGATAGCTTTAGCTCTAGTTCTTGTCTACAACACATGGAGGATGAGAGGATCCAGTCACCACAACACCAAGACACTCCAAGCGCCAGAACCATCAGGTGCGCTACCTTTGATTGGTCACCTCCATCTACTCGGAGGGCAACCCCTCGCACGAACCTTCGCCGCTTTCGCCGATAAGTACGGCCCCATCTTCCAAATCCGCCTCGGAGCATACCCTGCACTCGTGGTCTGCAACCGAGAGGCAGTCAAAGAGTGTTTCACCACAAACGACAAAGTTCTAGCCTCGCGTCCAAAGTCTAGCCAAGGGTTCCACTTCAGCTACAACTACGCGGGGCTCGGATTCGCTGCCAATGGAGCCTATTGCACCAAGATTAGGAAGCTGACCATGCTCGAATTACTCTCCGCTCGCCGCCTCGAGTCGCTGAGGCACGTCTATGAGTCCGAAATCGACACCTTGGTCGATGACTTGGCGATGTATTTAGGGGGTAATTCGGCGGTTAAGGTTGTCATGAGTGAGTGGTTGGAACGGCTGACCTTCAACATAATCACGGAGATGATTGCCGGGAAGAGGTATTTCAGCTACTTGCAAGATGCGGATGACGCGGAGGCGCATAGAATCGTGGATCTGATGAAGGAGTTCATGCAGATATCTGGGGAGTTTGTTCCCTCTGATTTCATTCCACTAATTGGGCGGTTGGGTGCACAAGGCAGAGTGCTCAAGTCCATGAAACGAATTGCGAAAGATCTGGACGCGCTTGTGGGAAGCTGGGTTGAAGAGCACAGTACTGTGAAGAGCGGCGGTGAGAAACAGGATTTCATTGATGTCATGCTGTCTGTTCTTGGAGATGATGCTGCCTCTGGTCATACCCGCGATACTATCATCAAGGCTAATGTTCTGGTAAGCATTTATTTTCTTTTGCCTTATCTTTCCCACTACTCTCCACTCACTCTAAATCATTCTAGTTAACAACTTCTCTAAAATGACTTATTTAATATAAACAAAAATGCTCTATATACACCCCTAAATCATATACTCGTACATACACCACTCTTTTATACGGTTTTATATGCAATTAATGATAATTATACGTATAGCGTATAATTATACACCACGCGCGCACCCCAATCCCGTACTCGTTCTCGTCATCGTTTTCATTCATCGTCTTCAACCTCTCATCCTTGTTCTGTTATGTTTGTCATCATCATCATCGTCATCCTCTGTCATTCTCTCATCCTCCTGTCATCGTTATCCATTATTATATTATCATAATCATCATCATCCTTTCTTTGATTATCCTCTCATCATCGTCATTCAATTTTCTATTATGTTTATATCATCATCGTTTTCATGCTTTTTTTTCTTTGATTTCTATGAAGAGTTTTGTTTTTTGACATCTCTGTGAAATTTTAGTGTACTGAAGTTTTACACGTGCTAATGCTCATTCATCACTAACATGCATATGACAGAAAATTGAATATGCAAACTTTAAATGGGCATAAGTGCAAACATTAAATCGACATATGTGCAAACATTATTCACAAGTCACAGGTTTTGTCTTTGTCTCAATCTTTCAACAAGTAATGAATAAATATTATAAATATTTTGACATAATGTTTACATATTGTCATGAATAAACATTAGATGGTGTGATATAAGCATTATGTGTTTGTCACAAATGCATAAAAATGCAGAATCTGATGTATTGTAGAAGTGTGCAAACTTTAAATGGGCATAAGTGCAAACATTAAATGGGCGTATGTGCAAACATATCCATAGATCACAGGTTTTGTCTTTGTTAAGGAAGAGGATGTGCATTTTGGCACATTCTCAACCTTTCAACAATTAATGCATAAATATTATAAACATTTTGACACAATTTTTTTTACATATTGTCATGATAAACATTAGATGGTGTGATATAAGCATTATGTGTTTGTCACAAATGCATAAAAATGCAGAATCTGATGTATTGTAGAAGTGTGCAAACTTTTAATGGGCGTAAGTGCAAACATTAAATAGGCGTATGTGCAAACATTATCCACAAGAAATAGATTCTATCTTTGTTGAGGAAGAGGATGTGCATTTTAGCATATTAACTACTCAAACTTTATACCCCTATAGCACAAGCATTAGGGACACTATAACACAAACCTTGTGTATACTAATGTAACAAAGAGTCATTTACAAAATATCTACAATTTGCATAATATGTGGCCCAAACAAACATTAATTATCCTTGAGTATTTATTTGTGCAGAGTATTTATTTGTGCATAGTATGGTCCTGTGAAAATTGTTAGAGAGTCGATCCTTTTTTACAAGGAAAGATTTGTCAAAATTATATGCTTTGCTTATTAATATTCTCACACTAAACTCCTGGAAACCAAAGGAAGTGCAAACGAAATATATTGCAAGTGGGAAGCGTGGCTTAACGTGCGTTTTGGTGAGGGTAGGAGAGAGAGTGAATGGGGCGGTTATTTTGGAGGCCCACAATATTATTATATAAGTGTATGTATGGTGTATGGAATATGGGTGTACATGTAGCTAGTTAGCACAACTTTAATATAAAAACCGTTATATCTTAAAACATAATGAGAAGTTAAACTCAAATTTAACATATAAACCATTTTCCTATCATGATGATAAATATAAATTTTACGTAAAAAAATTATTTGATTTATATTACGTAAAACCTTCAGTAAATAAATTTTTTTTACTGATTTTTCTAAACTGCCGTTTATATTGGTAATTAAATTAAGAAAAGTTTTGAACTTCATGATTTTTTTAATCAAAATATATTAGGTTAAATTTTGTATGTAAAAATGAAATAAATAAAACATTTTGAAAAAGAATTATAATTATTGTGCTAGTAAAACAAATTTAGAGGTTAAATTCAATTTTTAATTATCTATATTTGTATATTAAATAAATAATATTATAAATTATTATATTAAATAAATAATTTTATAAATTCATAAAATACATAATTTTTACATAAAACTAAATAAATCAGGAGTGGTAATTAAAAAATATAAACTTTTAAGAAACTAACAAGAAATTAGTAGTTGTAACAACAATAATTTTAATTGACAAGGAGTGATAACAGAACCTCCTTAAAAATATAAGGAATTTTTTATTTTAAAAAATATGTAAAATAAATATTAAATTTTGTTTTCAAACTATTTTTTATTTTTATTAGCAAGCTATTTTATTATCATAATAATGAGTATAGGTTGGATTTAAATTATTTTATTTTCTTTAATTAATATTTATTTTAAGTTATTTTATAAAGCTAGTGAATTCATATATTTTTATAAAAAGAAACTATGAAAGTGTATTTTTGAGAAATTATCTAAGAGTATTGTATAGTTAGTGTGACATTAAATAGAAGAAAATGAAAATTATCACATTCTCATGTGTGTAAGAGTATTTTAGAGAAGTTGTCAAGTAAAATAATTTATAGTGGGAGTGAAAATAGATAAAAAAAAGTGACAACCATGTTTCTATTACCTTCAATATGTTCCTATTTTATATTGGTTATTAAAACTGAGTGCTTTCAAAATTTTATAAGCAAATCGTCGGTAATTAAGATAAGGGAAAAGTCTAGATTAGCATTATATTTATTGTTTAAATTATATAATAATAACTGAACTTTTTTTTTGAGTTAACTATAATGGATAAAAAAATTGATCTAAGTTTTCTCTTTTATAATAAGATTTGACGAAAATTTTAAATCCGAGGAAAGGAAATGTCAAGCAGAGTTTATTATTGATAGACATGATTCACTTAATTGGTGCGCCATTAGCATCTATTAACTTTTTAAAGTCAAGTATATCACTATGAAAGTTATGTCTCTACTCTCGTCACATTAAAGTACTGCCATACTTCATTTTTCCCACTACATAATGGATATACTTCAACTAATATCGTTGACTGGGAAATTTTAGAGAAAAAATGGATTGATTTTTTTTAGGTATATCCGAAATTGGAACAAAGTGAGATTAATGAAAATACTGTATTATATTTTTCATGGGTTTTCTCAAGGAACTCAAAGTATAAATTTTAAGCTTAAAATGTATTCATTATTTATTGAAAACATAAAAATTTTATTTTTTTAATATAAACCTACTATTTTTTTTTCTTAACTAGTTCCTTAAAGAAATTTGTTAACAAAAATCCATTTTTTATACATAAATAATGTACTATTATATTAAAAATAATTAATTTACATGGTTGATTTTTCTTTTATAACAAAAGTTGATTTTTTGAAATTTATATTTGGTTGATAATGCTTATTAAATAAAATTTTTATAAAATAAAAAAATACTTTAATGTGAAAGCTATTGAATTTCGTATTAATTAATTCATAAAATATTATTAATGTAATTTTATTTATATCTAGCCATACATTTATTTAAATAGAAAGTGAATTGGAAAATGATTAGAAAATCTCAAAAAATTGATAATACTTTACACAACTAACGTTATTTAATGTGGTGCTTGCATTGCTTCATTACTCTCTTTCTCTATCGTTGTCTACTACTTTCTAAGTTTATCCAATCGGGATCAATAATGTTATGTGTATGATAAATTTTCATCTACCTTACTGTTAAGAATAATTTATGATTGTAAATGATTTGATTTGATTTAGTTATAATATTTTAAATTGATTGTAATTTATTTTTGGTCGTTGTGTTTTAGTCGTTGAGTCTTCAGCCTATAAATAGGCTCAGCTTCCGATGTAAGGAAACACAACAAATCTCAGATAATACAACTTAGATAATACAATTGTTATTTCTCTGTTAACTATATTTATCCTAGATTTCCGGTGTCCCATTTATCTGTTTTTCTACGATGTTTAACACTTACAATCAACAAAGGAATATATATGGAATGGGGCTCGCCCATCATTTAGTAACTACTCCACACTTGCTATCATTACATTATGCCCACTCACTCTCTCAAACATGTGTACACACTTTTTCTCATAAACAAACATTAAAAAATAGAAAACACAAATATTATCAAATTCAAGAAACAAAATAGAATGGAAATTGCACCCAATTAAATAGCAAAAAGTAACTGTCATACTCTCTCATACTCCCAACTCAAACTCATGTGGGCACTTAATAAAATAGAGAAACAAACATTATCAAAACATAGAAACAAAATAAAATGGGACTCACAACAAATTAAATAGCAAAAAATAATTGTGACACTTTCCCCTACTCTCCACTGTCTTTCTCTCATAAACTAACATTCCGATACAAAAAAACAAACATTACATCACTCTAAAACAAACATTACAAAACTCAGAAACAAACATTACACCAACTATAAATAAACATTACATCACGCAAAAACAAATGTTATAACATGAAGAAACAAACATTACAACATTCAAAACACAAACATTCCACCATACAAAATCAAGCATTACACCACACAAAATCAAATATTACACTAAATCGAAACAAACCTTACAAAACACAGACAACACCTTAGAACTACAGATATCATGTACTTTGTTCTTATCCATGTTCTCCATGATGTCGTGTGAAATAGAAAATGAAAATGAAACAAATAAGATGACAAAAACGAAGAAGAAGAAGAAAGCAGGTTGACGAGGAATAACTAGAGGTCGAAGATGGAAAAAGAAAAAAAGAAAATGCTAGCTTTAAGATTTATAGATAAAATAAAAGAGATGATCGAAAATGGAGGTTGTAAATGAAAAAAGTGAGAGAAAATGAAGGGAGAGCGAGGAAGAAGAGGATGAAAATGAAGAAGAAAAGAGTAATGTTTTATGTGGGAGAGTGAGAGATTTGCGTGGAAATGTGAGTGATTATTTTTGGAGAGAGAAAAATGTTTTTGTATTTTGTATAGTTAGCACACGTTGGTTATACGGTAGATGAAAATCTATTATACACAAAGTACTCTTATTATCGAAAAAGAATATTAAAAAAATAATTATTTTTTAAATTTAATAAGTGGACAAATATTCGTGAAAACATTAAAATAGAAAAGTTGACAAGGAGTAACAAACGTAAGTTATATGGTTTATTAGCCTTGACGGTGGGTATGTGTTGAAAATTTATATATTTACATTTAATTAATATATAGTTATATTCTTTGTTGAATACTGTTTTAGTACATTTTTAATTAAAAATAGATTGTCACATTGAGTTTGAACTTAATCAATATATATTTATATATAATCAATATAAAACATAACATAATAACAAAAATTAATGAATTTAGTTATAAAAATTATAAAAAATAGATAAATTAAGTATAATGGAACATTTACCCCATAAGGTAGCTAAGAAACCACCTACACACAAATTAGATTTAAATGAAAGGATAAAAAGTTATCCAAACAAATTAATAAGAATCAAAATCCGAAATTCCGTGGTAGGGAAAAAAAATTCATTAGTAAAGCATGTTATCAAAATANTATATATATATATATATATATATATATTTTTGTCTAAATTACGAGTATTAGAGTCAGTACCTCAACTAATCTTGCTCGAGGGGATCCGCTCACAATGAAGTAAATATCTTTGCTAAACATTTTTAACCGTGTGTAATTTGTATCCTTGCAATCACAACTCTTTTTATTCTTTTAGCATTATTATTATCTTTTGACAAGTCAACTTTTCATATTTAGAACCTTGTTCTAGCTGGGTCAGACACAACATCCGCTTCAATGACATGGGTGCTAGCCATATTGTTGAACAATATGCATGCTTTGAAGCGTGCACAAGAGGAGCTTGACCTTCATGTTGGTAGGGTCAGAAAGGTTGAAGCACCAGACATAAAAAATCTTGTTTACTTGCAAGCAATTATAATGGAAACTCTAAGGTTATACCCACAAGGGCCTCTGTTGTTACCTCACGAGGCAAGAGAAGATTGCCACATTCAAGGATATTATGTACGAAAAGGGACACGTGTATTCGCCAACGTGTGGAAGTTACATAGAGATCCAAGCATTTGGTCGGAGCCTGAGAAGTTTTGGCCAGAGAGGTTTATTACTAGCAATGGAGAACTTGATGAAGGTCGCAAGTTTGAGTACCTTCCTTTTGGATCGGGTAGAAGGATTTGCCCTGGAATCACGTTTGCCAATCAAGTGAGCCTCATGACACTTGCTCGTTTGCTTCAACGGTTTGACTTTGATGTGCCAATGGACGAACCTGTGAACATGAGAGAAGGTTTGGGGATAACCTTGCCCAAGTTGACTCCATTGCAAATTCTTCTGACCCCACGAGTGGCCAACTCTATCGGCTAAAGAAGAACATGACAAAAATTAGAGAGGTTACAGAGAATAAAGAAATATTGTATTATTAGTATTATGTTACTTACAATGAAATAAAGCTTATTTATAAGCTAAAAACATAATATAAAATATAAAGACGGAATCAATTTAAATGTTAAACTAAATTACTTTAAATTAATCAAAAATATAATACTAATTTTCATAGTTATTAAAATCGCGATTTAATACGTAAAATCGTACGATTTTACGAGTTTAGGATGTAAAATCGAGCTAACTCGCATGTAAACTCGTTTCTGGGTAAAATCGGGTAAACTCGCATAAAATCGCGAGTTTACTCCCGATTTTACGAGTTTACTACACAGACAGTTTTTTTTTTTTTTTTTTTAAGAAACAAAACAAGTTTGATATTGTTTTCCATAACTATGAGTTTTTAGATTTAGGTCATTTAAGTATTTTAGAGTTATCATTTACAGTTGCGCCTACAATCGTGCTCCGTTGTGCTCCGTCGTTGCTTGTGCTCCGTCGCTAATCCGTCGTATGTATTTCATCCTTTGCTCAGGGATCTTTCCCACCAGGGTGCGTGACCTCTGCATTGCTATTTGTGCTTTAGTGTTCTATATTGAAGACATCATCGTCACAAATTCGCTTCTTGTGATGTTCAGTAGTCAATACTATGTATTATGTTATATGTATTATGTATGAATTGAACTTAGAACTCATATATTTCATCTTTATTTGTGCTTTGTTATGGATATAAATGTATTTATGAATTTCAAGTTTTATTAAATATATTTTTGTAGCATAATAATTTTTTAAAATATTTTTTTAATATTTTTTTAATAATAGGTAAACTCGTACGAGTTTACGATCATAGTTTACAATCCTAGTTTACGGAAGCTCCACGAGTTTACTTAAACTCACAAGTTTGATAACCATGCTAATTTTATTTTATTCTAATAGATATTCTAATAACACATGTTTCTACCGTCAAGATATTATTTGACAGATTTTATTCATAGACGTTACTAGCAGATTTGTCATGCAAACCTAAAACTCTGATCTTGCACTGATTAAAGAAAAATTGTCACAGTAAATGACCAAAAGATGCTCATCGGTAAATGTATGGATCACACGTGGCATCATATGGCAACAAAGCCATACTGACGGATTTATCGACGTCTATATGATTGTTGGTGGTAGTTAAATAAATAAATATTTGTTTATTTTCTGTTTTATTAGGGTTAAGATTTATAATATCACTGATGGATATTTCCATTATTAATTGAATTTTTCGTTGGAGGGAATTTTAATGTGCCTTCAAATGTTCATCATAGTACAGACAAATAAATATGGCAGTCTGTGGCTAGCGAATGCTAGTTCACTACGACACTTCCTTAGTGCGCAAGGATTGGGGAATAATAAAATAGGATGTGAAAATAGCACTATAAATAGATATTGCATATGTTGGGATTTTTTTTCTCTTTTACCCCTACTGTTCAAAGAAATTACCAAATTTAGTACAAACAAAAAGCAGTGATTTGCACTAAATTTCTCAACAAGGTTGGCGAATTCAACCTACCGTAGCCTATTCACTTACCTCTCCATCCCTATCTCACACCACTCTTCCTCACTGCACCATGCGAAAAACATGGCTTCGTAGGTAAGCTGCAAAAATCGAAAAAATAATTTTGAAGGTCGGGATGCTCTTTATCGTGCGCGGGGGGCAGAATCCATCGATTTGCACTTCGAAGGGCCCACACAGCTTGGACTCATGCGCGCGATACCCAACTCTCTTCTCAATTATTTTTACTAATACAACAACTACTAAAGGTATATAAACACTTAAAAGGTTTGTGATCTAACCAATGTGGACCAATGTGGGACTAGAGCTTTTGAAATACATATTTTTCAACAAATGGCATAACACTTAAAAGGTTTGAAGAATGCCATGGCTTTATTCTACTTCTCAAACAATGTCAACCAATTTTTTTGACAATGATTTGTAATTGGTTAATGGACAATTTATTCTTCTTTTTTTTTTTTTTCCTGAATCACCTAACTCTCAATTGTTTAAGTCTTTCAAGCAATGTATGAACAAATCTCAACCACTTGACAAAAATCAACAAAAATCAGATTCACAAAAATCCTTGTTTCTTGTCTAATCAACAAAAATTGGTGGCCAAAAGTGAAGGTAAAAATTATAGTGAGTCTTGTGTGTATGTATGAGCTTGTAGTGTAATTAGATATACAAAGTTTTGGATGTCACAAATTTTCGCGCTGAAAGAATTTGTGACCTCATGATATGTATACCAGTAGTATACCATTGTTGCTCTTTTGCTCAGAAATCATTGTACATATTTTCTGATGGAAATTATATTGTGGAGTTAATACAATCTGAGTTTAGAAAAATGAAAAGTTTATGTTGTTAAATTTAGGCGGTTTCTTTCAGCTTTTCCATGGTAGCAGGCCTATAAGCATACTCAGATCACAAGATTTAGGTTCTTTAAAAATTGTTTTTGAAAAGATATAGTAGTAGTGTTTGGTAAAATAGTACAAGAACTTATATAAGTCATAAAAATAATGTTTAGTAAATATATCGTTAAGTTGTTTTTAAAATATAAAATGGTTATAGCTAATATAAATAGTAAAAGATCACTTTTATTTTAATGTTTCATCAATTATTTAATAACAAAATTTAAATTTTATTAAAATTCAACATTATTTAAATCTTTTTAAAATTGAGGTTGTTTTAGAGTTCCCAAGAACACTTGTCACTCTCAAAAGTTAGGAATAAAAGTTCTTTAATTTTTTTATTTATTAAACGCAAAAAATTGATTTATGCTTTTGAAAGCATAAATACCTCTAAAAAAAACTTTACCAAATTAAGCAGGAGGAACAAGTGATCTAGTGAGATCATGGCAGGCTCGGATAAGATAAGGAATGGGCTAATGGTCAGTTTCATGAAAATGAAACAATTTGCAATCACAAAAAATTATAAAGCATTGAAAAGGAGGAAGGAAGGTTCATCTGGTTTGTATATAAATTAGTCATCGTACTACACTGATTTAGTTAATGGTTGCTTTATGGATTGCATCCTTCAAACAAAAATTGGTTGACATTGTTTGAGAAGTAGAACAAAGTCATGGCATCCTTCAAACCTTTTAAGTGTTATGTCATTTGTTGAAAAATATGTATTTCAAAAGCTCTAGTCCCACATTGGTTAGATCACAAATCTTTTAGGTGTTTATATACCTTTAGTAGTTGTTGTATTAGTAAAAATAGTTGAGAAGGGAGTTGGGTCTCGCACGCATGAGTCCAAGCTGTGTGGGCTCTTCGAAGTGCAAATCGATGGAGTTCCCCCGCACACGATAAAAAGCGTCCCGGCCTTTTTGCAATACCTGCGAAGCGATGTTTTTCACATGGTGAAGTAAGGAGGAGTGGTGTGAGATGGGGATGGAGAGGTAAGTAAATAGGCTATGATAGGTTGAATTTCTTCGTTGGCGAATCCCGCGTGGCAAGTCACGCGGTCCGCGGGTGCCCCGTCAGCCCAAACCGTAGTAGTATTGTAAAAGGTTTGAAAACGAGGGTAATTTAGTAAATAGTTTGAACAGTAAGGGTAAAAGAGTAAATTCATCTTTAGCTAGAAAACCCGAAGCTCCGCGGGTGCCCTGTCAGCCCAAACCGTGGTAGTATTGTAAAAGGTTTGAAAACAAGGGTAATTTAGTAAATAGTTTGAACAGTAAGGGCAAAAGAGTAAATTCGTCTTTAGCTAGAAAACCCGAAGCTATCCCATTAAAAACATTTATTCAATTCAACAACAGAATCTGTCGCGGATTCATCACCGATGAAAATTTTTAATCGCGAAAATGCTTTATTGTTATCATTTTAAATTGTTTTGATAAAAAAAATTATTTGAAATATATTTTGTCACTGAATTTTCCCTCATTAAAACATTTATATTTATGTCATTATATAGTTTGAGCGGCGAAATTTGTTACGGGCTAAAAATTAGGGTCGGAGAGCTCTAACCCTCTAAGAGGGAGAGGAGCTCGCATCCCCTAAAAGGCCCGAAGGGTCCAACCCACTAAGGAGCAGAAGAGGCTCTCCCCACCAGGTCAGACTAGCCCAAAGAGAAGGAGCCTCATGATACTTAGAGGAGGAGAAGGTCGTAAGCCCAAAGGATTCGAACCCCGTCCGGCCCAACAAGGCTAAGAGGAGGTAGCAGCGACCTCTCCTCCCCAGTCCGCAACCGACTCCTAGATAAGCGGGAAAAGGTAAACCGGGGAGTGGATAAACAAACCCCCTCACTTTATCTTTATCTTACCTCTATCTTTGCACTCAGCTCACCTATAAAAGCACACGACCTCTCAGGTCACCAGGTACCTCTCATTCTCCTCTTAGAGAACTCTCCTAATCCCTGTGCTTACTTGAGTGTTGGAGTGCCTTTGCAGGTACACCCCGCCACTGCACTCTCTCCGAAAGGAACCTCCAAGCCTCCGAACCGCTCGGAGCCTTCGCCCCAACCTTTGAGCTTCCGTCAAGGCGTCTTCCTCACTCGTTCAGGTAACCTCGTACCCTTTACGAATTACTTACCAACAGTTGCCAATTTNAACCTCCAAGCCTCCGAACCGCTCGGAGCCTTCGCCCCAACCTTTGAGCTTCCGTCAAGGCGCCTTCCTCACTCGTTCAGGTAACCTCGTACCCTTTACGAATTACTTACGAACAGATGCCAATTTCATCACTAGATTAAAAAAAATGCATTTGTTTCTCGTTTACAGAATCAGATGCAATTTCCATTGCTAATAGTAACGAGAAGTTATATTTACATTTGCAAAATTTTGTCACTATCTACGTCTTTTTTAACACGCACTCTCTCTATCTCTATCTGCATGATTTTTAATAGCCACTCTATCTATGTGTCACGACCCAACTGAAACTTTGATTGGCGCTTAGGAATCATGCGTTCGCTAGCTAGCCTTATTGACTATCATTTTAGACAAATTATAACGTTCATGACTAGATCATATATTATATATACATTATATCTATTTCACTAGCATACAAATTAATCATCTCATGTGGCCTCAAGCAATTTCTTAGACAACAAACAACATAAGACGCAATAGGAAGCAAAGATCCTGTCTATAGTCTATGGAGCTCTAACAAGAAAACCAATCTATAACAAAACCCCAAAAAAAATACATCTACTAATACATCAGACCACAACTACCTGGCTGAAGGTGAGAACGTGCACAGAAAAAATTTGTTTGCTATCTAGGGAGGATACTTGGATGTCGCTCAAATTGGATTTAAAAAGGTAAAATCAAACGAGTGAGTCGACAGATTCAAGTAAAACTAATAATTTGTCATTTTTTCTATGATTAGACTCCCTTTAACGGTCTCTTTGTTATTAAATTTTTTCCCTATCTCCTTATGCATAACGATCAATTATTGTCTTAGTAAATGAGCTGTGGCGCAAATCAATCCTATTTTAATTCATTGACTTGACTGGAGATGGTAGAAGACCAATATATGCGTGCGTCACACAAAAGCCTTTGATCTCTCTCACACAAGTTTCAGATCAGATTAAGCCATGGATTTCCTTTCCCAAACATCAATAATAGCGATAGCTTTAGCTCTAGCTCTTGTCTACAACACATGGAGGACGAGAGGATCCAGTGGCCGCAACACCAAGACACTCCAGGCGCCAGAGCCATCAGGTGCGCTACCTTTGATTGGTCACCTCCATCTACTCGGAGGGCAACCCCTCGCACGAACCTTCGCCGCTTTCGCCGACAAGTACGGCCCCATCTTCCAAATCCGCCTCGGAGCATACTCCGCGCTCGTGGTCTGCAACCGAGAGGCAGTCAAAGAGTGTTTCACCACAAACGACAAAGTTCTAGCCTCGCGTCCAAAGTCTAGCCAAGGGTTCCACTTCAGCTNCAAGTACGGCCCCATCTTCCAAATCCGCCTCGGAGCATACTCCGCGCTCGTGGTCTGCAACCGAGAGGCAGTCAAAGAGTGTTTCACCACAAACGACAAAGTTCTAGCCTCGCGTCCAAAGTCCAGCCATGGGATCCACTTGGGTTACAACTACGCAGGGTTCGGATTCGCTGCCTATGGGGCCTACTGGGCCAAGATTAGGAAGCTGACCATGCTCGAATTACTCTCCGCTCGCCGCCTCGAGTCGCTGAGGCACGTCTATGAGTCCGAAATCGACACCTTGACCGATGACTTGGCGATGTATTTAGGGGGCAATTCGGCGGTTAGGGTTGTCATGAGCGAGTGGTTGGAACGGCTGACCTTCAACGTGATCACGGAGATGATTGCTGGGAAGAGGTATTTCAGCTACTTGCAAGATGCGGATGACGCGGAGGCGCATAGAATCGTGGATCTGATAAAGGAGTTCATGCGGATATCTGGGGAGTTTGTTCCCTCCGATTTGATTCCGCTAATTGGGCGGTTGGGGGTACAAGGCAGAGTGCTCAAGTCCATGAAACGAATTGCGAAAGATCTGGACGCGCTTGTGGGAAGCTGGGTTGAAGAGCACAGTGTGAAGATCAGCGGCGGTGAGAAACAGGATTTCATTGATGTCATGCTGTCTGTTATTGAAGATGATGCTGCCACTGGTCATACCCGCGATACTATCATCAAGGCTAATGTTATGGTAAGCATAGATTTTTCTTTGCCTTATCTTACCCCACTCTCCGCTCACACTAAATCATTCTCGTCAACAACTTCTCTAAAATGTCCTTACAAACTTTTCTTAGTTGACCTAATAAACTAATATTATAAATTACGTTAGATTAAATTTTCGTTAAAATAAATAAAACAATTTAATTGCAACCCATATTTACGGCAAGATTTTTTTTTTAATTTTTTAATTATCACTGTTATTTTTTTTTTTGACGAATAAGTTTATAATAAAATTTATAAAATGACTTATTTAATATATATACAAACTGGTATATCTTAAAACATAATGAGAAGTAAAACTCAAATTTAACATATAAACCATTTTCCTATCATGATAATAAATGTAAATTTTACTTTAAAAAATTATTTGATTTATATTACGTAAAACCTTCAGTAAATAAAAAAAAATTTACTGATTTTTCTAAACTACTCTTTATATTGGTAATTAAATTAAGAAATTTTTTTAACTTCATGATTTTTTTTAATAAAAATATATTAGGTTAAATTTTGTATGTAAAAATGAAATAAATAAAAAAATTTGAATAAGAATTATATTAATTATTATGCTAGTAAAACAGATTTAGAGGTTAAATTCAATTTTTAATTATTTATATTTTCATATCAAATAAATAATATTATAAATTATTATATTAAACAAATAATTTTATAAATTCATAAAATACATAATTTTTAGATAAAAATAAATAAATCAAGAGTGGTAATTATAAAATATAAACTTTTAAGAAACTAACAAGAAATTAGTAGTTGTAACAACAATAATTTTAATTGAAAAGGAGTGATAACAGAACCTCCTTAAAAATATAAGGAATTTTTTATTTTAATAAATATGTAAAATAAATATGAAATTGTGTTTTCAAACTATTTTTTATTTTTATTAGAAAACTATTTTATTATCACAATAAGGAGTATAGGTTGGATTTAAATTATTTTATTTGCTTTAATTAACATTTATTTTAACTTATTTTATAAAGCTAGTGAATTCATATATTTTTATAAATAACTAAAGAAACTATGAAAGTGTGTTTTTGAGAAATTATCTAAGAGTATTGTATAATTAGTGTGACATTAAATAGAAGAAAATGACAATTATCACATTCTTATGTGTGTAAGAGTATTTTAGAGAAGTTGTCAAGTAAAATAATTTATAGTGGGAGTGAAAATAGATAAAAACGAGTGACAACCATACTTCTATTACCTTCAATATGTTCCTATTCTATATTGGCTATTAAAATTTAGTGCTTTAAAAATTTTATAAGCAAATCATCGGTAATTAAGATAAGGAAAAAATCAAGATTAGCATTATATTTATTGTTTAAATTATATAATAATAACTGAACATTTTTTTTGAGTTAAATATAATGGATAAAAAAAATTGATCTAAGTTTTCTCTCTTATAATAAGATTTGACGAAGTTTTTAAATCCGAGGAAAGGAAATGTCAAGCAGAGTTTATTATTGATAGACATGAGTCACTTAATTGGTGCGCCAGTAGCATCTATTAAACTTTTTAAGTCAAGTATATCACTATGAAAGTCATTAAAGTACTGCCACACTTCCTTTTTCCCACTACATAATGGATATACTTCAACTAATATCGTTGACTGGGAAATTTTAGAGAAAAAAGTGAGATTAATGAAAATACTGTATTATATTTTTCATGGGTTTTTCTCAAGGAACTCAAAGTATAAATTTTAAGCTTAAAATGTATTCATTATTTATTGAAAACACAAAAATTTTATACTATTTTTTTTCTTAACTAGTTCCTTAAAGAAACTTGTTAACAAAATCCATTTTTTATACATAAATAATGTACTATTATATTAAAAATAATTAATTTACATGGTTGATTTTTCTTTTATAACAAAAGTTGATTTTTTAAAATTTATATTTGGTTGATAATTCTTATTAAATAAAATTTTTATAAAATAAAAAAATACTTTAATGCGAAAGCTATTGAATTTCGTATTAATTAATTAATAAAATAGTATTAATGTAATTTTATTTATATCTAGCCATACATTTATTTAAATAGAAAGTGAATTGGAAAATGATTAAAAAGTGTTAAAAAAGTTGATAATACTTTATCCAATTAACGTTATTTAATGTGGTGCTTGCATTGCTCCATTACTCTCTTTCTCTATCGTTGTCTCACCTAAGTTATAACCTTCCTTCCTTTGAGGTTTCTTACATTGATACAGCGTCTGCGGCTACTCATCTTCTCCTTCTGAATGACCTGATTCAGATTGTGTGGCCTCATGGAGGCTAGTTTGTTTGTTGTTGTTTCTTTTTTGGGCTCTGCCCCTTTGACTACCAAAAAAAAAAAAATAATGCTGTGTGTGTGATAAATTTTCATCTACCTTTCAATCAACAACGATATGTATATGGAATGGGCCTCGCCCATCATTTAGTAACTACTCCACACTCATTATTATTACATTATGCCCACTCACTCCCTCAAACATGTGTAGACACTTTCTCTAATAAACAAACATTACAAAATAAAAAAATAAATATTACTAAATTTAAGAAGCAAAATAAAATGGAAACTACATCCAATTAAATAGCAAAAAAATAATTGTCATACTTTCTCCTGCTCCCTACTCAAACTCATATGTGCACTTACTCTTTCTCAGAAACAAACATTATAAAATAGAGAAACAAACATTATCATTAAACCAACTAATCTAAATTACGAGTATTAGAGTCAGTACCTCAACTAATCTTGCTCGAGGGGATCCGCTCACAATGAAGTAAATATCTCTGCTAAACATTTTTAACCGTGCGTGTAATTTGTATCCTTCCAATCACAACTCTTGTTATTCTTTTAGCATTAATTATCATCATCTTTTGACAAGTCAACTTTTCATATTTAGAACCTTATGCTAGCTGGGTCAGACACAACATCCACTACAATGACGTGGGTGCTAGCCATATTGTTGAACAATAAGCATGCCTTGAAGCGTGCACAAGAGGAGCTTGACCTCCATGTTGGCAGGGACAGAAAGGTAGAAGCATCGGACATAAAAAACCTTGTCTACTTGCAAGCAATTATAAGGGAAACGCTAAGGTTATACCCACCAGGGCCTCTGTTGGTACCTCACGAGGCAAGAGAAGAATGCCACATTCAAGGCCATTACGTACCTAAAGGGACACGTGTATTCGCCAACGTGTGGAAGTTACACAGAGATCCAAGCCTTTGGTCGGAGCCCGAGAAGTTTTGGCCGGAGAGGTTTATTACTAGCAATGGAGAACTTGATGAAGGTCACAATTTTGAGTACCTTCCTTTTGGATCAGGTAGGAGGGCTTGCCCTGGATCCACGTTTGCCACACAAGTGAGCCTCATGACACTTGCTCGTTTGCTTCAACGGTTTGACTTTGATGCGCCAATGGACGAACCCGTTGACATGAGAGAAGGTTTGGGGATAACGTTGCCCAAGTTGACTCCATTGCGAATTCTTCTGACCCCACGAGTGCCCAACTCTACCTCTGATATATAGAAACGATATTTGTACAGCCAAGATGTTATTGACAGATTTTATTCATAGATGTTACCGGCAGATTTGTCAAGCAAACCTAAAACTCACAGTAAATGACAAAAAGATGCTCAGCGGTAAATCTATGGATCACACGTGGCATCATATGGCAACAAAGCCATATTGGCGGATTTATCCACGTCTATATGATTGTTGGCGGTGGTAGTTAAATAAATAAATATTTGTTTATTTTCTGTTTTATTAGGGTTAAGATTTATAATATCACTGGTGGATATTTCCATTATTAATTGAATTTTTCATTGGAGGGAATTTTAATGAGCCTTGAAATGTTCATCATAGTACAGACAAAATAAATGTGGCAGTTTGTGGCTATCGATTGCGAGCTCACAACGAAACTTCCTTAGTGCGCAAGGATTGGGGAATAATGAAATAGGATGTGAAAATAGCACTATAAATATAATATTGCATATGTTGTGAGCCATAACAAGTGTACCAACCACAAAATAATAACAATAACACCAACACTAACAATAACAATATACAACTCATAACAAATCTAGCAGAAAAACAGAGTAAGCATCAAATACAAATCATTTACTCCAATTGATGTACAAATGACATTAAGCTATCTAACAGTAAATCATTATTTCGAACGAAAATAAAACAGCTAAGGGACAAACTATATATTGAGACATAGCAAAATATATTTTTTAAAAATATAAATTACAAACAATATAAATTACAAAAAATATTACTAAGGATCCCTCAGTAATATATTTAAAATTAATAAAAATTAATAAATATTACTGAGGGATTTAGGGATTAACATATTTAAAGATAAATCAAAATAGAAAAAAGTTTTTTCGAGGAATTAAATCCTGCAGTAATATATTTACAAATAAATAAAAATGTAAAAAATATATATCGAGGGATTAAATCCATGGTAATGCATTAAAAAATAAATAAATATTTAGAAAACATTATTGAGAGATTAAATCACTCGGTAATATTTTGGCACTCTCCGTTGCGAAGAGAATTTTTTATGGAATTTTATATCTCCCGATAATTTTAAACAAAAATTTAATTCATCTTCATCGTGCATTTTTTCCTCGCTAAATTAATAAAATTCGTCACTAATACTCAGAAAAAATCCCTCTGTAATTCCCAGAGTAATAAGAATTTTTCTCATAATGATTGGTGTGTCCATATCCGTGCTAACTAGGGGGGTCTTTTAGCTAGAAAACCCGAAGCTATCCCATTAAAAACATTTATTCAATTCAACGACAGAATCCGTCACGGATTCATCACCGATGAAAATTTTTAACCGCGAAAATGCTTTATTGTTTTCATTTTAAATTGTGTTGATTAAAAAATTTTATTTGAAATATATTTTGTCCCTAAATTTTCCCTCATTAAAACATTTATATTTATGTCATTATATAGTTTGAGCGGCGAAATTTGTCACGAAAAATTTTGGTATCCAATTTCATCACTAGATTAAAAAAATGCATTTGTTTCTCATTTACAGAATCACATGCAATTTCCATTGCTAATAGTAACGAGAAGTTATATTTTCATTTGCAAAATTTTGTCACTATCTGCGTCTTTTTTAACACGCACTCTCTCTATCTCTATCTGCATGATTTTTAATAGCCACTCTATCTATGTGTCACGACCCAACTGAAACTTTGATTGGCGCTTAGGAATCATGCGTTCGCTAGCTAGCCTTATTGACTATCATTTTAGACAAATTATAACGTTCATGACTAGATCATATATTATATATACATTATATCTATTTCACTAGCATACAAATTAATCATCTCATGTGGCCTCAAGCAATTTCTTAGACAACAAACAACATAAAACGCAATAGGAAGCAAAGATCCTGTCTATAGTCTATGGAGCTCTAACAAGAAAACCAATCTATAACAAAACCCCAAAAAATACATCTACCAATACATCAGACCACAACTACCTTGCGCTGAAGGTGAGAACGTGCACAAAAAAAATTCGTTTGCTATCTATCGAGGATACCTAGATATCGCTCAAATTGGATTTGAAATGGTAAAATTAAAGGGATGAGTCGACAGACTCAGTGAACAATAACATATCTATAACTACACAACTACGAGAAATTTTTAATGAAAACTAAAAAGTAATAACAATATGTGAGTAAAATAGTACATGTGCATGAATGTGTTACAAGAACCATGTTACCAAATATGCCCAAAAAACTACTATTATGAAATATACCGCAAAACAGTTGTGTCTTTTTCGAAACACAATTCACAAGGATATAAAAAATAGATCAAGTGAGGAGATTCAAATCAAGAATTCAAATCAGAAACAGAATCCACTTGGCATATAGAATATTAAATCGAGTGGTCTCGACACATTGCCATGTGTGTCAAGCTAGCAACACTCCTGCTAGCTAGAGCTAGACCAAGGTACCCCAAGGCTAGGGCTCACTGCCCTTAGTTACAATTTCCGTCAAAGTCTCTCCCCTAAAACAGTTTTAATCCACATATCAAAAATTTAGTCTCAACATAATCTAGAAATTATAGTTCCACAAAATGCCATATGCGATATTCAGTCTGAGATGTTCAAAATCTCTTAAACTATTGGCATTTAAAATAGTTGGAATTTATCAAAATGCATAAGACATTTTCAATACTCTTTTAACCAAATTCACTCGAAGTCGTTGAATATCATGTTTAACGAGAAAAAAAAATCCAATTTTCACCTCAACCATAAATCTATCTCCAAAACATTCAACATGTTTACACATTTTTCATAAGTTCAAAACCGAAATGCATAATTATCAACTAGCCAAAAATCCCCAATATCAGGGGTTTTATGCCCCCATTTTACTATTCCATAATTGAACATTGCAACTTAAAAATATATGGTTTTAATGCTTAATTGATATGTTTTGCTCATTGTCCTCTTTTATGCTTGATTGTGAAAAATGTAAGTAAAGACACAATTTTGAATGATTTTAATTGTCTTGAGTAATCTATGCGTTTAATGTCTAGTGTTCGAGTTGTTCGAATCATAGGGGATCAAGTATCGGTGCAAGAATAAGTGCAAAAGGAGCTAAGATGAAGAATTGGAGTATAAAGAAGTCCCAAAAGATCGTTGCAGTGTAACATCCCGATTTTTCCTTAGAGAAATAATCGTAAACATAATGATTAAATTAATTTTCTAATAATGATTAGAGAATTAAAATGGGAAATTATTAAGTAGAATATCCCTAGGAGATAAGACGTGTCGCGATAGGAAGTTCGGCCGACAGCCGAACGGCCGCTGTACGCCGATAGAATTTCTAACGTACAAAAGGTGTCTGTGAAAATACTCTTATGGGGGAAAATTCACAAACATCTTTAAACATTAGTACCCTTAGGTAGGGGAGAATTAGAGGACCGCGACGGTATAAACGGAATATTTTTCGGACGACCGTGCGCGACGCACCGACACTGCGAACGATAAAACACGAGCGAACCGGAACCGAGAGAAAATGAAATTTCAGCAGCTAGAGCTGAAGGGCTGCACGGCTGGAGAGGAGATTCTTGGGCAAAAAAATTTATCCCCAAAATCATGCTTCCAAACTTACATCACCATTACTTGTCTTACACTTAACCAAATCACATCATGAGACATACCTATGCCCATACCTCCCACTATTCATCACCTTTTTCTAAATCCTAAAATTCAATTAATTCCCTCACTTTCAGCCACTCCAAAATCGAGACTCCTCTTCCAAAACTCCAAGCAAAATATCATTTCTCACATCCTCCATAAACACACCTCAAGCCAAGCTCCAAGACCACCACTTTGTCTCCAAGCAATCAAGCACCCTTCTCATCCTCTTTCACCTCCCAAGACTCGAGAACACAGCCCCCCCAAAGTCTCCTCATCTTAGTTCCATTTTCGTACAGCCACCACCAAGAGGAACAACTCATCATCCTCTTCATAGTGCAAGGTTCTCATCTTGGAGGAAGGTGGCCTAAAGCTTTGGGGAACATCAAGGCTTGTGGAACTTCACTTCAAACTCCCCTCACCAACCTTCTTTGAGGTGGGTAGTACCATCACCCCTGTCTATGGGATGTTATTTGTATGTTTATGTGTGTATTTTGAGTAGGAAAAATTAGAAATGCTATGAGGATAAATATTATTGTTGCATGTTGGATATATTCACGTTGTTTCATGATTCTAAAACGTTCATGTTGTTGCTCCGGTACTGTTGGAATATGTGGTGTGAACTTGGGATGAACGTAAGGGAATGAGAGAAAATAAGCCAGGAGGTAAGCGTCGAGTTTTCCGCGGAGGGAGACTGAGAGGAGCCTAGAGAGTTGAAGAGCGGGCGTCAGTAGTAGTGACCGATGGGGGTTCCGCGGAGGTCCCCTGAAGTGGTTGAGTAGTCCCCTGGAGAGTATGCTGGGTGAACACCGGTAATGGTGCTGTATGGGTTCGCGGAGGTCCCTTGAAGTAGTTGAGTAGTTCCTTGGAGAGTGTGCTGAGTGAACACTAGGAATGGTGCAGAAGGGTTCCACGGAGGATCCCTGAAGTACGCTGAGAGGATGCCCTAGAGTTGTAGAGTGGATTCCCTAGAGTCATTAAGTGGCTCCCTGGAAGGTTTCTTAGTGGTCTGCGGAGGATCCTGGAGTGTTGAGAGGGTTACGTGAAGAGTTGTTGAGCGGCACCAGGAATGGTGCTGAGTAGGGTCCCTGGAGGACCCTGTAGTGACGAGAGGGCCCGGTAAAGAGTGCTGAGTGGACACCAGGAATGGTGCTAAGTGGGGTTCCGCGGAGGTCCCCTAGAGAGGTTGCATGGATCCCTAGAAAGTCTGGAGTTGGAGTCCGCGGAGGTTCCCCAAAGTGATAGAATGGTTCGCTAGAGTGCTGAGTGGTCCCTGGAGAGTAGACCGAGCGAGCACCAGTAGTGGTGACGGAGTAGGGTTCCGTAGAGGAACCCTAGAGTGGCTGAGCGGGTTCCTGAAGTTTCTGATTGGCGTCAGTAGCGGTGCCAAGTGGGTTCTGCGGAGACCCCCTAGAATGGTTGAATGATCCATAGAGTTGCTTAGTGGGTTCCGCGGAGGTTCCCTAGCATTGATAGTGGTTTCCGAGCAAGGGGTCCCGAGGTTCATTATATTTCAACAAGCACTTAGCACGTAGAAGTTTATACGATAAGTTCAGAATGGCATATGTTTTACTATGAGCCAGCTAAGGGTGCAGTGAACAAGAATATGAGTATCGAGTCGTGCATGCATCATGAGGATAGACCACTAGAGACTATGCTATGACCAAGGTTAATGAATGAAGATAATAATGAACGTAAGAACCAGATGAGTACAGAAAGATAAAGTGCATGTGATGATGAGATATGATGAATGAGAAGACGCTAACCCGGGTGAGCCGGTACGCGTAAGGAAAAGAAAGCATATGATACCGGTTAACTAAAATGTTAAAGTTCATGCATAGTGCGCAAGAGCAGGCTCGAAGGGAACGCAGGCCTTGTGTACGTCACCATGCTCATAAGGAACGCATGGGGCTCGATCACGTCACCAGGCTCATAAGGAACGCATGGGACACGATCACCTTGCATACATACCTATGTGATTAAAGCGTCGTTATGTCTCGACCATGTCACCATGCTCATAAGGAACGCATGGGGCAAGGTCACCGGGCATACATATATGTGTAGTAGTGTCAGAACGGTCAAGGATAGAAAGCACGAGAACTTAGTAAGAAAGACTAGTTCCCTGTCACCTAGTAACTAGATAAAGCCGCCCAGGAACTTAGGCAAGAAAATAACTAGTAGGATGTCTAGATGTATGAACACTTAGAGATCTCCTGGACAGCCGGAGCATAATTGAGTAACCAGATTCCCCTATGCCATAGTCAACCACTGAGAACCACCGTTCTCACCCCCACTCACTTATGGCTTCAGGCGAGATAGATGACGTCCCCGCCGAAGAAGAGGCAGATCCTGCGCAGCAGATTTAGGATAGTAGACCCTGAGATAGGGGAGGAGGCAGAGCTTTGGTCAGTCCTAGTAGTGAATCGTCCCACACCCTGCCGAGTCGCGCCACCGGTACTCCCCGAGCCAGAGACTTCCGCCGATGGCGAGCCCATTCCGTACGAGAAGGACGTGGAGGTCGACTCAATTTCTGTGAGATTGCGACCGCCCAAGATATACCAGCAGACTGTACGGATGAGGACGGCCCCAGACTACCGCCGTCAGTTCGCACCCCGCACTCCCAGCCACGAGGCAGGTCCATCCTACGGCCCCTGAGACCCGCCAGATGTACCAGTGCCTTCCTCACCCGAGGAGGAGTATCCTCTGGTAGCCATAGAGGAAGATGACGAGGAGGACGAGCCGGAGCCGGAGTACGAGCCAGAGGGGTCAGAACCGGAGGAGGATCCAGAGGAGGACCCCGAGGAGGATCCGGAGGAGGAGTTCAGCGAAGATGAGCCAGAGACCTGACTAGCACTATATCCAGACCCTGTCATTAGATGCCACCCTTTTTGCTAGTAGCCCGAGCCTTATGTGTATTTTGATGTATTCTATTTTGTAGCCACTGATAGTATGTATGGGCTTAGAGTATGTCTGGCCCTTTTTATGTATTAATACAGTATTTATGATATGTATATGACTTCCTGACATGAATGACATTGACTGTTGGACCCACTTGATGCTGGTTACTTTACCGTTCATGTATGTATGTGTATGACAGACGACGCATGCTTTTATCTGTTATATGACTATTTGGGACTTATGATAGTTCACACGCATGGCTCTAGTTTGACGCATAATAATAGCTTATGTTTAAAAAGAAAAAAAAATAGGTCCCTATTTTCAGTTAACTTAATTATTTTCCGAAGTAAATTAGGGACTACCAGTATTCCTACACAGCAGATAACAACCTAGCAGACGCAGATTATGACTTAAGCATAAGCTGCTAATGTAACAACCCGACTTTTTCTTTCGTTAAAATGGCACATAATAAATAATTAAAAATGTATTAAGAATGGAAAGGTGAGATAAAAATAAAATAAAATTCAAATATTGATTTTATTTCTGTAGTTTTAGTTTAAAATAATAATTTTGCGATCTCGTGGCGTCCGATGACGTTTAGGACGATATTAGGTATTATTAGAATGTAATTGTGACTCAATAGGAGTCTGTAAAATATATTAATATGAAAATAAATTCAAGAATATTTCAACTAAGATTCAAATATTAATAAGGAAAATTAATAGGTCACAACGGTATTCCGGAATATTTTTAGGACTTCCGTATATAAATAGTTAATGAGCAAACACGACCGAAAACACACTGAGAAAATAAATAAAATATGAAGGGCCAAAGGCCACTTAAACCCCACGGCCAGCCCCTCATGCCCGAAACATACACACACAAAAACACTAAGGTTCTTTCATTTTCTTTCCCTAAGCTCTCAAGACTTCAAAGCTTCAAATCCACCAAGTTCAATCATCATCTTTTGATTTCATAACCTTAATTCACTCTTAAATTCATCAAGAGGATAAGCAAGTAAGATTAGTCTCTCATCACTTGGTGAATCAAGGTTCCCATAACCTAGGTTTTTCTAATTATTCTAAGGTTTTCATTTTAGGTCAAGAGAACATCAAGCAAGCAAGCAAGGCTTGATTTCATCTTTTCTCTAGCATCAACAAGCTCTTGAGGAAGTGGGTAACTCTAGTTCCTCACCTCTTTGATGGTGAATGGTTGCTATGTGATACTATGTGTATGTTTATGATTATGCTTGAATGTGTGCCTATGTATGCTAGAAGTTTGGTTAGGTTTAGGGAGATGATTCTGAAGGGTCTTGTGACCTGAATTAGATAGGATTATTGTGCTTGGATTGTGTGTGAAACTCAAGCAGGTGCCATGGGAAGCAAGGAGAGGAAAATGGAAGAGATGGTGAATTCGGTTTTCATGTCTCGCACAGGGGCCGCTGAGCGGAGTCTCAGGCGCCGCTGAGCGAGCTGAAGCCCACGTGGAAAGTCCGAAAAGATATCTTTTTATAAGGCGGTGGAGAAGATTCGGGAAGGTGACAGCCACTGAGCGATGAGGTCATTACCGCTGAGCGATAAGACCTCTATCGCTGAGCGCGAAGGCTCAAACCGTTGAGCGAACGTCAGTTTTCGCTATGCGACTTGAGACTAGAAAGTCTTATGGGACCCTCTTGAGGCACATAGTCCAGTATTTATTACCATATCTGCGATTGATAGTTGAATTCTATGAAGTATATGCTGTATGTGAAGGAAATGTACCGAACATGCATATTACATGTAATCTGTGATGAAATTTGTAGCATTTCATGCATTCATGATACACCTAGTATAAAGACACTAGAATTAATTCTAAGATAAGTAAAGATTCTGAAATGAACCCTAGGGAACAAGTATGCCATGCTGCAGGTACAGAAATGCTGAAAAATGGCCAATGCCCAATGCTGAAAAAGGGCCAATGCCCAATGCTGAAACAGGGCCAATGCCCAATGCTAAACAAGGGCAAATGCCCAA